>JASKDV010212505.1:0-10241 GCA_032466395.1 Aegires albopunctatus | reverse complement strand
TTATTGGGTTGTTGCTGGGGGCCCCCCCGCCCCCCCCCCCCCCCCCGTTTAATTAAAAAAAACCCTCTTAGTTCTTTCTGTTGAGCACAACATCCCTGTCCACCCTAATAAATCCCAACATCTCGGTTATCCTTCTTTAATTGTTACAACCGGAAATCTCTTCTTATGAAAAGGGAGGGGCATTAGAAATTCATGACAAACATTTAACACATTGGGATATTTCATGACTGGAAAAATAATTTTGTGAAAACAAAGTTTGTTTGTTTATGATGTGAAAAAAATTGGTAGGTCTAGCTTTAATAATTCCTATAAATTACTATAAAGTGTCCATCTCCTTTTCATGTATTTATTTGAATGTATTTCAAATAAGCATGTCTCCCAGTATACTACTAAATATATTTGTTGTCTGTCGTTACTTACCTTGATTCTATTATTTTACAGCAAAAGTTGTCTATCTTTTCTTTTATTAGGTAAATTCCCTTTTAATTTTGCATTGTATCCTCCTATCTACTATAATATTACTGCTATATTATTATCTTGTGTTATCATTGAGATTAGGTACTTTGTAAATTATTATTATTATTATTACTACTATTATTATGATTATTATTATTAATGTTATCAACCTAAGTATCATTTTAACTCTATCCTATATCAGAGAGATAAGTCATCATCATCTTGCACCACCACAACGATTCTTTTTTCATCGAGCAACGTCAGTGAAATGCCAACGGGAGAATATGTCACTGACAGTACAAGTGGCAACTTGTATGCCACTGAAGGTGAAGCCGAGACTACTGAGAGTTTATCGACAGATTCCTTCCAAGCTGAGACACACCCGGCCGATCAAATTCAAGTTCAATTACGTAAGCAATGAAATAGCCAAAACAATTCATGAATGTCCTGTAAGTTGAGGCAATGATATCAAATTCTCAGATTGGTGAAATAAGGTTTGATTTTCTTTTTCTTTTGTTTTTTTAGTTATCCTTTTAACTTATTGCAAAATAATTGTATGCTTAAGATAAGGTTGTGGTGAAACAAACGAAAGTGATTTTTTTTCTGTTTCCTCATCGAATTGTTGGGATAAAGATAAGGATGTCAAAATCATTAAAGGTGACATCTTATAAAAAGGATTTTAAAAAGCAAAAGGAAATGAAAGATGGGTCTTTTTTTTCAACCACTGCTTTTATAATAAGTGTCATCCATAAATTGTTTTCCTGTGCATCCATTAATAATATATCAATCAATACATTTTGTTGTGAGGCATTGATTGCTGTGTAATTAAAATGCCATGCTCCGGAGGTGTTTGTTTAAATTTATATCCCAGTACAAGTTGCTGGCTAAATAATTTACTACTAAGACCCAAATGAGCAGTTAAGTAGTTGTGACAAAGTGATGTCTTGTGTAGAATGTGATTTAGCATCACACCTTGCAACTTCACTTCAAAATACAAGAAATAAAGTTTAGAGTCAGTACTATGGGCCCCAGTAATTATTTTATGGATTCATTTTCTCATGAAATTTCATCGGCATCTTAAATGAAGTGTCTTTTTAAAACAATTTTACACCCTCTGTCAATTTTATGCGTTAAAATGGTTATGTCTTGTTATTGGCTTTAGACAAGGATGGATTTATATAGTCCATATCCCCACAACACAATGCAGATTCACAGCTTTTTATTTGATTTTCTGTTTTCATCTTCTTTGTGAGCATAGAGACATTTTTTTCTAAAATCAAATAATTTCCGCTTTCAATCTTACAGGTCTTTTCCTGCTGTTCTCATAGTATTTTCACAATGATATTCTGCCGTGCAAAGGCAAAGCGACGTATCTCCAAAAACCATATTTTGCCATCTTTTCATTTCATTGGGCTTATCATACCCATTTTTATAATGCGTCAAAAAAAAAGGGGGGGGGGGGGGGTGAATCACCAATAGAATTGGTAATTAAAATGTTTTGAAATAAAGCACTTCTTACTTTTGATACGTGCCATATTGAATGTATTTGCATTTCTTGGAAGTGAAAAAAGTGTAGATACGTCAGTTTGCCTATGCATGGCAGCATTGTGCTCTCCTTTTGACATGTTACAGATATCATTAAATATCTTAGGGGAGGGAAATTAGTGTCAGTGACAAGAGCTAATCGTTTTTTTTTTCCCCCTGATCCCTTTCAGCGCAAAAACGTGTGAAGAAGAGGGCCAACACAGACTCGAGCTTGTCTAGCAAGAAGAGGAAGCCTAAATTTCCAAAAGACTCGGAATCTCAACAGTCTTCTCAGCCAGGTGCCACAAGGGCCAAATCTTTTGATCTTGGAGGTAAAGGGAAAGGAAACAACTTTTTCCTTCGAAGAAATGCTGTATTTGATTTCTCTAGCAAAGTTAGATTCATGAAAGAGAAATAAAAAAAAAATAAAAAGCTTTGATAATTATTTGATTATTGAAAGACAATGGAAATCTTGTAAAAGTTAAAAAAAAAAAAAATTACAATGATAGATAATTCGCATATCCCTCTGTAATCCGAACGATTTTCTGGGAACAGATTTTTTTCTTATTCTTTCTTAGTTTTCTCTAATCCGGAAAATTTTGTGATCTGAACAAATTGCTGAGAAAGGAGGTGTTTGGGTTAGAGAGGGTTAGAGAGGGCTGACTGTACTATCTTACCCTGCAATACACAAACACGAGTTGCTTTACATTTTAAAGCATTTTATTGAAGTAAGCATTGCAAGAAATACAAAATATATTAATGGCTACCTGCGTCACAAACCTATTAATGCATTCTAAAGTTTTCAAGAGTGCTTTTGTAATTGATGCATCTGACACCTTGTGGTAAGGAATTCCACAAAAGGGGACCAAATAAGCGCAAGATAGCCGGCCAATTTTAAGAAAAAAATGTATGGTTGTTTAATGATTGAAATTACCAGATTCTGACAGTAGATTTCTTCTTGTTAAGATACAAACATTTACCAATTCATTTATATATTCAGGGTTGTTAGAACGTTAAGATTTATGCACAACAGTGCACGTTTTATATCAAATTTTCATAGGTGGATTTTAATTTTTGTTGTTGGTTCTTATTCGTAGCCCCAATGATGACGACAGGCCTACCACTCCTGAAACCTGAAATCTTCATTCCCTCCAAGGCCTTCGTGGTGGAAGAAGATCACAACCACTTCAAGTGTACTCACGAGGGATGTAGTAAGGCCTTCCGTAAGGAAAATCTCCTGAACTACCACATCAAGTATTATCACGCAAAGCCAGAGATGCCTACTGCTAATACCAGCACTGCCAGGGCTTCAGTATCATCTCCTCAGGGCTTAACATCAGTGCCATCAACCACAACTCCTGGCACCAGTCATGCTGGTGTGGGAACTCCCTCACTCTTGCCTTCCCCTGCTGGTGGTCCGAGTGGTAGCAGCATGACTCCGATTTCAGGGACGAAGAAAAGGAGGAAGAAAACTGATAGTATTTGTAAGTTTGATTCAAGCAATGTGAAATTTCTATGAGAAATGTTCTGCTGAAATTTCATATTTCATTGTGACATTTTTATTTATTTTTCTGTTTTAAATTCATTTATCTTATAAATTAATTGTTTTTGCGAAATCAGTCTTGAGACATTTTTTTCTCTCTTATAGATTTCATATTATATCAGCCATAACAAATAGAGTTTGATTTGTATTATATATTTATGATATGATTTAAAGTTAAAACATATATTGATAGAATTAAATGAATTGGTATTGAAAAAAGTTTTTAGCTGATTATTATATTTGTTATTGTTATTATTATTATCATCATCATCATTATTATTATTATGTGTATTCTTGTAATTATGCTTATTATTGTTGTTTTTATTATTATTATTATTATTATTATTATTATTATTATTATTATTATTATTATTATTATTTGTATACGTATTACTCTTACAGCACTACAGTTCAACTTAAGAAGACACTTAGGGCCTATTTAAAAAAAAATTGTTTTGTTGTCTGTCATGGATATGAACCAAAGGATTCCTGTTCTGAAGACTGCTAGAAAAGAAAGATACATGTATTAATAAATAGACAAAATTTCTCTTTATTTTGAATATTACACCACATTCAATCTATGCATAGGAGACATGGAATTAATAGAACTCCATCCCCAATTCAAGAATGGAAAGAAATAAAATACACATTTTCTTCTCTTTAGGTTCTACAGATTCTGACCTGTCGATTTCATCGCGTGGGAAATCGTCTGGCAAGAGACAGCGTCATGACTCAGAGATCTCTGTCACAGGTAGTCCAGATATGATACCAAGGGAAGCATGGGCAGGTAAATTTATGTTTGATTATTTTACATTGGCGTTGCTTGCAACTGATTAGTAAGTTGATCATTTCTTCTTTTAAAGAGCTAGCAGTTATATTACCACATGATCTGGTTGAACTGAGAAGTGCGCAGGCGGTGAAATTACCCCCTAGCATGTCCATGACAAGAGTCAGGCATGCGGCGGCCCAACATTTTAGGCAAGATACCAAATGATTTTCAAGGGATCAAAATTAGGTCATTGGCCTTTAACTGTCCAATCTGTATGAAAGCAATAATGGATTGACAATAATGATAGGTGCATGATTTGCAAACATCATTCATAAAAAAATATTTAATGTCATGGAGTTCACTATCCAAGGGACTCTTAAAAGCATACACAAATTTTGTTAAATTTTTATCATCAAACTTTGGCTACAGGAAACATATTTATTGGTTAATGATGCTTTAGGAGTTAAAAGATGGTTTGGTGACTATGGAATGCTGTGAAGTTTACATAAGGCTATGAATATTTTATCAATCAAATTGATTTTATTTCTCATATTCCAAATACATTTTTGTTTCATTTTAAAGACATTCTGCAATAATAGAAGTTTATAAATTATTCATTGGAATTTGACATTTTCTCATTTTCTTCATTTTTGTAAAAACAACAACTTTTGATTAACATTGTACTCTTCATTTGATAAAATGCAGATTTAAAGTTAAAAACGGCCCAGGATAGTCCTTTAGAAGACAATGTCGAGCCAGAGGAAGTCCACATGGAATCAGATTTAGTTAATTGCGTCTGTGGCATCAGAGAAACCAATGGACTCATGATACAGGTTTGTGATGCATTCGTTAGATATTGATGATGATGTTGAATAAATGTTTTGTTATTGGTAGAGATCATTTAATAGAAATACCTCTTTTTTTCTTACCTATAGTACATGACTTTTAAAGATGAAAATAAAACGGCTGGCTGTAGTATCTTCCTGGGGAGCCTATGGCAGAGCATAGAAGTAGATTTCTGTGATTAGAATAGCAGCAAATAAAGCATTGTGCTCAGGGGTGAATATTGAACCCATTGAATTTATATTGAACCCATTGAATTTCCCTGAAGATCATAGTGACCATTTCAGATTTCCTGACCAATTTTTTACCACCCTTAGCACTCTTTTACACGATTACAAACATTCCTTTAAAAAAACTTACTTTCACTACTTACAGCATTAACACTTGCTATGGTTATGGTAGTCATAATTTAGCTTTCAATGGTTTGGTGTAACTTACCTGTACTTTTGGGTATGTATCCACGTTGACTGTATTAAAATTGTTGCTATGTTGTGTCATTGTCATATAATTGTCTCTTGCAATGTGTTAACATCAAATGAAAGAAAACTTTTCCCAACATGAACAATGATTAACTACTCAATGTGTCCTGACACAATCTTTCCTAACACAGTCTTGACACATATCACAACAGAGAATTTCCCTCTAAATCGTGCGGTTAAGCTCATTGTGAGTAGCGCGTCCCGAGGTCACAGACAGGGTAATCGGTGCTCGCTGTAGCAGTACGGGGGGTCCATTATTCTCGATAAATTTTATGTTTTCAAAGGCTTGTAACATGATAACTATCTCATTCGAGAACATGCCAGTGAAGGAGATGCTTGCTTTACTCTTTTCTTTGTCATCTGTAAAAATCTTATTTTCATACGTTTATAATTCATGTTTGAACTATTCTTCAATTGTGTAGGTCTATTTTACCTGTGTTGCATTCATCAAGTCATTAAAATTGAATATTCATTACCTCGTTATTTGGCCACCGATCGGTTTCAATTTGAGGAATTATTAAAGTACATTTAGTGGAGTCTTTTCGTGTTGAAATTTTTTCCACTGAGTCTCATCTCGTTGTTTTGCATTATTGCATTGTTGTGTGCTTATTCTTTTTATTCCCACAGATAATTGCCTTGTCACGCGTACTATTACTACTATTTTGTCACTACTGTAGTGTTAATGAGAGAGTTATGTTTGGAATAAATACTGTCAGAGTCTTCCGATACTTCTAGTTTATAAACTAAGTAAATGTCACTGGCTATGTCTGTGCAAAGTTTTGGTTTCCTTTGCATCGCTTTTTCTCTTACAGAAATGTTTCTGTTGGGGGCACACACGGCACAAATTATTAAGTGCACCCATACCATATGTTGTTGCAAGGAATGCTCCATTGTTTTAATTTCTCTTTCAAGAGAGCGAAATTTGAAGGAAGATATTAGATAAAAGTTCTGAGGGAGGGTGAATTGGTGTACATATATCACGGCATACGAAAGGCGCGAGTTTTAGCTAATGTTTTTTTTCTTCACCCCATTGCTGAAGTCATGAGGGCATCAGCTAGCTGACAGGTAGTTTCAGGGCATTACGGCGATATGGGCTTAATGGCAAGATAAGATGCATTCAATAAAAGGATCATCACATTTATTTCACGATGCATCCAATGTTTATAACAACATCACTTGATAATTCTTTCCAAGGTCTTCTTAACATGCACAGACTGGACAAAAAGCATGACTTAGGGATGAAAATTGGTGAGCATCTTTGTAAACCTACTACCTACAATATACTAAAATATGGCTACGATGTTTCTTCAGATTTTAATATAAATTTAATATATATTTTATATTATAACAACAAGTGAAGAAAAAGGGCAATTTTTCATACCCTATAGAATTATAATGGTTTCTACTACCGTTATAATAATTTTACCTTTAAGAAGACCTTGGAAAGAATTATCAAGTGATGTAGTTATCAATCCTAGAAATGATTCATATGCATTAAGCTCGCTATTTTCTTTTCTTAATTAAGTTGTCAACCTGTATTGAAAGACACAAGTTGAAATATAAAGGAAAAGTAGAACAAAGCTGATTTTACTATCTTGGTCTCAAAAGCCTTGAATAATATAATATTTTATACTTATTCTGCCTTGTCATACTGATAGTGTAACCATTTTTATTGATACTACAGTGCAAGCCTTTTAATTGGGGCGCCTGCGGTTAATGCAAATCGTCCTGATTAAGCGGCATCCCGACAAAGTGACGACCATTTACATACAGTATATTCATATGAGAAAGTGAGAATTAGCCGATAACAGTAATAGATTTGAATGTGTACTCTTAGTGTTTATGTTTATCGATGTTTCACACTAAGTATAACACGTTTAGTCATTCTTTAACCACACCGTCTACTCGTTGCATCATTCAGTCGTCATTCATTCGTTGTCAGGCCATTAAGGAGGCTGAAACCCTTATCTGTGTCTCACACCTTGCTCTTAACGGAGACGTGCTGAGGTCAATACACACATAGCTGTTGTCATTCGTTATTGGGCCAATAAGAAGACGGCAAGCTATCAATGCCAGGTATGAGAGCCGCATAGTGAACAACATTGACATCATTGCCCTTCACCCCTGTCAGAGTATAGGCCATGCACAAGCGAATTCCATCTATCTCTATCTTGGGCTATGTTTTCCAGCTTGCTCCATGTGAGCCCCATCTCTTTGATCTCTCTGTCAATACATCTTTTCCATGGCTTACCTCTACCTCACGCTCCCTGTGGATTCCATTTTAATGATTGTCTGGTGATATTGTCTCTTTGCTTCCTCAGCTTATGACTTATCCATCGCCATCTTCCGAACTCAATTTCTTCTTCTATTGGTTTTTGTCCTGTTCTTTTCAGAAGGTCCTCATTTCTGACTTTGTCTTGCCATTTGATTTTCAAGATTCTTCTCATGCACTTGTTGATGAAGGTTTGGCTATTGTTAAGTACCATTTTTGTGGTCTTGCACATTTCACAGCCATAGAGAAGAACTTACTTAACGTTTTAACAATGACAGGTAGTCAATAAATTCTCTGCTTTCCCTACCAGCAGTTCACGTTCACGCTAGAGGTACAATCTCTTATCTTATTGGAAAACAATAGACATTTATAAATTCACAGATGATGGGATAAGTGTGATATTTTTTTTGTCCCAATTAAGCGGCACCTGTCCTATATAATCTAGTAAGAATTATATAGTAAAAAATTCAGTCCCGTGTGTCCCATTTATACGGCTTGCTCTGTATTATCATTTTTATTGATACCACTATCATTTTTATAGATAATACCATTTTTGTTGATAGTTTTACCATTTGTATTGATACCACTACCATTTTTATTGAAGCTATTATCATTTTTATTCACAATATTACCATTTTCTTCGATACTTTTATCATGGAATGTAGTGGATAAGTGAAACCAGTAATCTGTAAAAATGATTTTTTACAAGCTCGATAGTCATATTATTATTCTTTAATTTTTATTGACAGTGTGATGTATGCATGTGTTGGCAGCATTTCATTTGTGTGGACACTAAGGGTACTGGGGTACCACCTACCAACTATGTTTGTCTGGCTTGTGAAAAACCCAAAGGTATTTTCTAAGGCGATGTTATTGTAATAGTAATAGTATAGGTAAAAGTAATAATTCATTTTTTATGCTTACTGGTGCTGGATTTATACATAAATAGTGCCCTCTTATATAGCGCTTATTTCCAAGGGATCTTAGCATCTAAGCTCCTTTCAGTGATTTTTCAATTCCACTGGCCTACGGCACATGTAAGACAAGACTTGTAGCCTGTTTAGACCTGAATGCAATTTTCAGACACACGCTATGCTGTCTTAATTGCCATGGTACTCATTCACACCTGTTGAGTAGGCAGATAGCACAAAATGTTTTATCTAAGGACGCACTGCCAGTGACCTGTGATTATTGAGAATATTTGTGTCCAGTAGGATACGATCCCACCAAGTTATCCAGCCAACCAGTGTCAATGAGTGCAGCTGCTGGAGTTTCTCGTGTTTGAACTGAGTTAATCAATAGGCCACTGATGCCCCCACAAGGGCAACACAATCCTTCATACAGTGCCCAACTTTTTTTTGTTTACTGTATAGTATACATTTCACAAATTTCTAGGGGGGCGATAGTGGCATAGTAGTAAACACAACTCGATAACAATAAAATTCCAATAATTCATATTCTGATACGAGTTGTCTGCGTTTCGCAGTGGGATCAATTCCCGCCATAAGCCAAATGTTCACAATAACCACATATCATTGGTGATGCTACTTTGGGTGTGACACTTTAAACGGTACTCAACGCTACTCAACCAAGGAGACAGTTATCGGCTGAAAGCGGGGAGTGAACCCTGCAATAAATTGGCATCTTGCCCAGGATGTGTTGTAAGCTTGTATTTTCCATTTCATATCCTTGAAAGCGGGATATGCTATGGCATATTGACTGGAATTTTCTTTTCTTTTTTTATGATGCATCTTTACTTCTGTTCCCATTTTTCAAGGTTTGAGAGACAGTTGTCGTTACATGCACGACATGAACTTTGAGAGGCATGGTGAGCTCCCTTCCTTCAACTTTTCCTCTAGCCAAAATCGCCAGAGTAATGCAAAGAGTTCCAATTTGAAATCTGTGGCTAAGAAATGCAATGCTCTCTCATCTCTATTGCTTGGAATGAAATCAGCTTTACACTCCACCCGACGGCAGATCAAGATTTCAAAGTAAGAACTGTACCTTCTATGTGGCATTCTTTTTGTAATTTTTTATCTACAGCACTGCCGTTTTCAAATGAAAGGCCGTAATTGCAGGCCCTTCGCCGTGAAAAGTTTTGTCGCAATCGAAGCAAACATGTTTTTAACCTGCTATACTCATAAATGAATAAATGTCCCTATGTAACCATCACATATGAAGCATCTACATGATAGGAATATATGAGTAAACTGAGAAGATAATAGTCCAAGTAGATTGCGTAATATACGCATTACGGCCTTTCTTTTGAAAACTTCTCGAGGAAAACGGGTCTCCCTTTTCATTAGAAAGGTCATAACTAGCACGGTTGTCAATTGCGGCCTTTCATTTGAAAAC
>JASKDV010212494.1:0-10242 GCA_032466395.1 Aegires albopunctatus | reverse complement strand
AGAGAGAGAGAGAGAGAGAGAGAGAGAGAGAGAGAGAGAGAGAGAGACAGAGACAGAGAGACAGAGACAGAGAGAGACAGAGAGAGATGGATGGCATGGGTTGGAATTCAATTACCAAAAAAAAAAAAAAAAAAATGATTAGTAGGTTGCCAGTAGAGCGATGTAAATACTAATATTATGTGGCTGGAAATAATTGCTCTTATCGAAAAAAATAGCCAAGTTCTACACTCGTTGTTGAATTTGTCAAGTTACTTTTACACCAGGGAATTGCAGACATTCAAAGGCGATATTATAGTCAGTCACATGGAGTCACTGGTCATATCAGCACAATGAGGATTTAGACTAATCTTTTGAGTAAAGTGCATAATCCACTTGCTAAGGACGATTACAACTCTAAATCATGACTGCCATTATCTATACCAAAATAACTAGGAAACGAGGGTCTTTTTATTTCTTCTTCTTCTATTTAAACTCCTTAAACTTCTTTTTTTTTTCCTCGGAGAATGACATCTGGACCACCTAAGATAAGTGTATTGTATTTCATTGATTCTTTGTTTTCTTTTTGTTTGTCTTGATAAAGATTGTTCGATCGAAACGTTGAGCGTGTTTTGTTTAGTCTTATTCTGGTTGAGTTTCTTATATAATACCTTTATTCTTTTATCCTAGACTTGTAAACGTCATTGTCACAGTTGATGCTTATACGTTGATCATCGTTCCTAGCACATTTATTGAACACGATTTTTATGTTTGCGCCTCGGAAATGTAAAACAGAAGAAGGGATGAACAGAGTTTGGGCGAGAGAGAGGAGGGGGAGGGGTGGGGGTCTCTATAACATATAAAACCCTACTAGATTATCCCCTATACGCGTTAAAGTCATCTTACGATGTCTAAAACCATTTATTGATATGAAATGGATAAGTGTTCATCTCGTATGTTAGATTATAATTAAGAAGATGGGTAAAATGACAAAAATAATGAAAAATATTAATATTATTAAGGAATTACATCATAATATTAGGTGAAAATCAGTAAATGGAGATGGAAATATGTGCAGTAAAGTGCAGAATGCTGACAATCGTCATTGATTATACAGTCTGCCCTCTCTAATCCGGACTTCTGTGATCCGAATCCCTCTGAAATCCGAACCATTTTCTGGAAACAAAATGTTTTTCTTATCATTTCTTAAAAGGTCCCTAATCCGGAAAATTCTGTAATCCGAACAAATTGTTGGGAACGAAGGAGTTTGGATTAGAGAGGTCAGTCTGTACTGTCGATTATATTTTCCTGGCAGGTAAAGATTAAAAGAACCATCGATTAAACATTATTATATCACTGACTTTGAGATGAGACTAGAACAACGTACGCTGATGTCATAGTTTACGACGTGAGCTGTTGCAATTTAAAATCCATCATACTTATGAATGAAAAAAATCGTTCAGTGAGAATGAAACTTAAACACGTAAAATGATAAGATTACTAGCCTATCTTGTAAGTTCAAAAATGTGTTTAGTTAAAAGTAAATAAAAGAAAAAGATGAAACTTGTTAACAGTTTTCGCGAATAATTCCCTTTAGATGAATTTAAAATTACATCAATATGGTAGTACAGCGACACCTTTATAGAACACAGAAAAAGATTAAAGAAAAAATAAAATATAACGGAATACGAAATCAATATTGAATTATCAATTCGTGATGATCAATAACACGAAGCAAGAATAAAAATCAAGAGCGGAATGTGTCCATGTTTACACAGACTAATACTCATTAATAAGGGGGGGAGGGGGGGGGAGAGAGGCGGATAGCTCAGTGGTTAAGGCGCTTGACTACCAAGCCAAAGGTCCCTGGTTCAAACCCGTGCAGGCTTGAATTTGAAATCCAGATTTTTTTTCGAATTTCCTTCTGCCCCCTATCCTTAAGTTGATAAGATATAGAGTGCCAAGTCCTATCGGAGACGGACTATAATATCGGAGGCCCCGTGTGTATACTATACGCACGCAAAAGAACCCTTGGCTGTTTACAAGGCAGTCTAGGAAAACCTTGATATCACTAAAGTAGTGGACATGGGTAAATTCAATACAACAACAACAACAACATTAATATGGAAAGAAAACTTGGATAAACAACATAACCTACCATGAAGGTTGTGGTAATTAATTATTGTACAACGCTGTAACCTACATAGATTATCACAGACAAAATTGAAACGTCGAAAACCCCAAAATATTACGAAAATAAATAACAAATTGGACACAAATGGCTAAAACATGTACAAATTCTTGACATTATTCGTGTACACCACTTATTTACATTGTTGTTTAACACGCGCACACGCGCAGTCATAAGCACACTTCCGAATAAAGTCAGCAAAACTAAACAAAACAAGGGGGAAAAAATCGTATATTTATTTCAGACAACTAAAGACACGCGTAATACAGTCATACTATTATATTATACAATGTACACACCGATGCCACGGACACACTAAATAATTATAGACTCCAACACGAATCCCTTCTCACGCCAAAAGATCTCCTCATGAATATTTGAAATGCTTGTGTCGTGATTTAAAAAAGCTGTAACTAGCGCAAATGGCACGTGGTTAATCAATCTGTAGCTCTGCTAAACACATGTTTATTGAAGCCAAGGGAAGAATACTATACAATTATTGAATGAGATGGGATTATATTGGCACAAGGGCCGAATATCAGCCGAGCTTGCAATAATTGTTTTATTATACTCTTTCTCTTAGATGAAAACTGTGCTTGAAAACTGAAAATATGGCTGGAAATAGTGACGATAAAAAAACATTACATTCATAATTTAACAAACCAATGGGTCTAAATCTATTCAAATAAAGAGAAAAATTATCGATGAATTTGTAAACTGAAATCATTGCGACACGTGAACAATAAAGGTTATAAAAAATGGCGACTGTCTTGAACGAAATCCTCTCGATTCACTTATCATTTCTTGTGTCATGTAAGTAATGTTAAAGTGAAACGAGTATCCATTGAATGTTCATCCTGAAAAAAGAGGCTAGATTCCTCTGATTTGACATTGTAAATAACCCGTTCATGTAGAATCTAGATATCGTTGAAGAAGTGCTTCTTATCGTGATGGTGTCACAATCAGTACATCTAGATCTAGCAGAGGGCTAGATCTAATGTCTAGCCAAGAAAAACTTTTATAAAACTAAATAACCAAAGATCGTTTCAATGTCTAAACTGAAGAACAAATTGCATGTATTAGGCTCAACGAAAATAAATGATCTCAAAATTGGGTCCTCTGCCACTGGACCAACTGTGTCACTGGGATAGGCTACACAAGTGATAGATCTAGATCTAAGCCTAATTAAAGTAGTTATATTAACAAAATAGCTGATCCATGTGTCTAGATCAAGACTGTATCCATAATTTAGAGATTATAGAAGACTGCTGTCACTGGCTATTATGATATTATTGATATTGTAGATCTAGTGTTTTTTGTTTTTTTTTAAAAATCAAATTGGCCATGATTCTCACGTCAAATCTAGATCTATATCTATATCTAGTCCTAGCCAGGCAACAAGTACAGTCTGCTGGTGTCAAAATTATTAGTCCTAGTATTACTAGAAAGGGGGCATGTTTACAGGAAGGAGGTCAAAACGATAGAGTAATATAACCATGGCAACGTCCATGACAACAATAGAATTAGAGTACAATAAATATCACTTTGTAACACCGAAAATACAACACTGATTGTTGGTAATTAAAACAATATCAAACAACGAGTGAGGAAATATTCAATTCGTATAATTAAATAAATGCGGTGGAAACAAAGTACAGCATAAACTAGCGAAGAAAATTAAATAGAAACAAAGAACAGCATAAACTAGCGAAGAAAATTAAATAGAAACAAAGAACAGCATAAACTTGCGAAGACAATTAAATGGAAACAAAGAACAGCATAAACTTGCGAAGACAATTAAATGGAAACAAAGAACAGCATAAACTTGCGAAGACAACAAAATGGAAACAAAGAACAGTATAAACTTGCGAAGACAATTAAATGGAAACAAAGAACAGCATAAACTTCCGAAGACAATTAAATGGAAACAAAGAACAGCATAAGCTTTCAAAGACTATTAAATGGAAACAAAGAACAGTATAAACTTGCGTAGACAAAAAATAAGTGCACAAAGGTAGTTGAACTAATTTATTATTTTTCCTGAGACAGTAGGTGGGGGGAGAAAAAGAACGCACAGCTGACAGGAAATATCTGTCAATTAAGATAATAAAAACTAAAAAGCGTAATTCGAAAGGATATTTATATTGAAAAGCCGAACCCATTTTGAAAATATGTGTTTATGTAAGGAAGGAGAAAATGTTATCTAGTTGCAGGTTACTCAATTTCTCAAATAAAATTCGACACCTGAATAATATTTGTTATATGAATTCTTCATATTATGCCAATAACAAAGGTTTAATTTCTTTCAACCCTTAACCTAAACAAACTGAGCCAATTCCTTCGAAGAGTAAATATAGTTTACCCCATTCTATTTTCTTGTTCTCCAGTTCCCTCCTTTTGTCTCAATTCGAACAGACAATTACAATTCTAATGTTAAATAGATTAAATCATGATAATATGAAAATGTAAAAAACGTCAACGGATTAATGTTGAACGGGGCTGTAGGCAGGGAGATCCAGTAGCCCCTTACCTATTTCTGATCTGCTTTGAGTTATTGGCCCATATGATAAGGCAAAAACATAAACATCCGCGGATTCCAATCTGAAGAGATTTTAGTTATTCAGTATGTTGACGATATTTCAATTTTGTAGATGGTACAAAAGTTTCCTTCAAATACTGTGCTTTTGTTATTCTCGAATATGCTAATTCTCAGGTCTTTGTATGGATTTTGAAAAGACAAATGTTATAGAATTTGGCATGAAGGTGATTGAAAGAAACTCTTTGCCTCACTATCATCTAACTTGGAATCCGCGATGCTTTGTCTTACTCAGAGGTAAGTTTACCACAGATTTACTAGACATCACTAATAAAAAATGTAGCCTATAAACTGGCCCCGATGAGAAATGAGTTAAAACAATGGCAAAGTCGGGATCTTACTCCAATGGGTAAAATTACTGTCATCAAAAGCCTTGTGGTTTCAAAAATAGTCCATTCACTAATACAGTGTATCACTACCAGATCCTTCCTCTAAAGTTATAAAAGAAAAACAATCGATGTTAAACAGATTCTTGTCGAACTATAAAACAGATAAAATAAAACGTAATATAGCGATTCAAAAATTCGAAAATGAGGGCCGTAACTTGCTCAACCTAGATATATTTATTAAATCTAAAAATCACGTGATTTCGCAAGCTTCTTTCGGAACAGGAGACGTGCTGCATATGCTAAAAATGTATTTGACACGCATGTCCTGATATCCTAGATATATTCACATTAGGGGATGTTTATGCTAAAGGTTGCCAAGAAAACCAATAACCCCTTTTGGGTTGATGTACTGAACGCATGTAAAATCTTATCTGACACTCAAGACGTTGACTCGTTTCAGAGTTTCTTATTCTTAGTTTTCTTTACAATAGGAATATTGTGATCGATAAGAGTTACATTACACATACATCTTTCATCCAAAAAGGAACAATTCTGATACGCCACCTTATCACTTTTACATCAATTATACCCACGATAAAGAATTATCAACAAAGGTTGAAAATTTAAGAAGAATCCACTTCCGATACATTACTACCTCAACCATTTGTTCAAACAATCTTTAAAAGTCGCACATATACCGGACACTACTCTAGGGAAATCACGTACTGCAACTGGTATTTCAAAATGGCAGAGATAGATCGATAGTATGCCCAATTGTAGATCCTTATTTATGAAGAAAAAATCTACTATTTTAGACAAGAAGCTATTGTGGTTTCAAGCACGCATTCTGCACCATATTTTACCTACAAACCTTACTGTTTCACAATTTTATCAACACCGACACAGTCTCTACGAGTTTTGTAAAGAGGATATTCAAAGCATTCAGGATATATATTTCTAATCCAGTTTAAGTAAACATTTCTGGAAATATCTTAAACAAAACCTTCTCGATAGATGTGATCACCAAGGTAATTTAGCCTTCTCCCTACATAACGTACTATTTGGTATACATCTATCATCTCAATGTAAAACTGACAGAATCCTGGATTTTATCATTCTATTTGCTAAATTGCTAAATTCTCTTTGTACAAATGTAAAGTTAATAAAAACCTTGCCTTACTTTCAATCCTTTAAAAGGAGTCTAAAATTCAGATACGAGATTGAGAGATAAATCCTATAATCAATAAATTTAGTGAAAGAGAGATTACTGTGCTTCTTTGGCTCAATCAAATTTTTACCAAAGCGCAGAGATTGAATGGCAAATCTAAAAAATTTGCAATTGTATTTGATGGATTGATATATAGGGTTTTTAAGAAAATGAATGTGTTTTTCTGCTTAACCAAAACAAGTATTTTTAAAGATTTTGATAAAAAAAATTACCGCTCCCTAAAATCATAACAAACCATTGGCATAGCTTGATTTCAGGAGGTCTTCAACAAACCAGAGGTTTTGTTTTGATTTCTAGCTGAATTTCCACATGAATAGCCTTCAGCAATCGTATTAAAATGTTCAAATGTTATCTCTCATTAAGATCGCGATTACATAGCAGAATAATCCAGATTTGTTCAGGAGAAAAGTGATACATACCACATGCAACCAATTACTCCATCATGGCTTTTAACTTAGCTCTTTGACATACACTAATACATTCAATAACAGAAACACGAGTTGGTGTGAGTGAAATTCATGCATACTAATGCAAATTACAGCTATTATTTCTCAGAAATACTGGCCTTTATTCTGCCACTATGATCTAGGCCATGTGACTTAGGCCTGGTGTGTTGGCCATAATATGTATTAGACCACATTGAAGCATAGCGTGTAGAATCTAAACACAATGCAGGAAGCATAATCATTAACCAAATTAAAAATCGTTTTTGTTCAGAAAAACTATAGATCTGGCTTGCCGGGTGCAATAAATCAACAATAATAAGTCAATTAATTAGTGTTGCAACATTCTTTCCCGTGGGTATTCCACTAGTAGGTTTAAAAAACAATAAGTATCGATTTTCGATCCAATAAACGTCACTGACCTTCGGTCCTATAATCGTACTTCTCTTCAACTTCTGTGTTTTGTTTTGCTCTTTAAATAGGTGTTTCGTTAAAAAGATTGCCAGAAATAAGTGAATATTTTTAAACTGATTTATTAACATTACCAGCGGAAACTCAAAAACTCAAACTTGACAGTGTTCTGGACGTTTTGTATTGAAATGCTGTTTCGCGGTAATCGAATTCAGTCTCGTTCGGTTGGCAACATTTTTGATGCAAGTGAAGCTAAGTTTCCCAAGATCGATTCAATAAATCAACTAATCAGCATTGGATAAGACCACATCCGCGGCGCAGATATTTGAATAGCTCATTTATAGGAGGACAACGAAGCATGGAAAATGCATCCGATCATTGATCTCTTCGCTAAATGGAATTCATTTTCGGTGGCATTATTAACTCAAATCCTGTCAATAAATTGATTTTCGAGTTTTGAAGCAAAGAAAGTGCTATGTCATTTTTCTAAATTATCATCATTGCAAATCACAGTTGTGGCAAATCTTTTGCGATTTGGTAGAAGATGGAGAGAGAAAAAAGAGCCGACAGTGATTCGGTGCAAGAATCGAGAAGACAACTTAACCAGTCTGGCCTTTTGATCAAGTAAGTCAGTTTGTGTAGGAATTCATTTGCAGAGTATCCTGTGAGTATAGCTGCAATTAGCCCGATGATTTGTCTAATTGGTGATAATAATATCTTGCAATTGATTTATTAATTCTAATAAACACTATTGAAAAATGTAGATCTTCTAAAATCACGTTCACAAAAAAGAATGGACAAGTTCATCATTGAAGGAATCAAAGCCATCAAAGGAACTACACATGTCTTCTTTACAGTGAAAATAATGAATCAAAATGGTTTGGACACCTGGAATAATACCTGTAGACCACCCAGCCAACAGAGCTCGCAACACCCAATTTCCAGGGTAAAGAGCAAAATGAAAGCCATAGGAAGAGATGGAGGGAACGTGCCTGAGAAAAACAAAATACACAATTAGACCCTGACAGAAGTGGCCCGACCTGCTGTTGAAATAAAGCCACATCTTCCAACGATACGGTTCAAGCAGTGGGATAGAGTAAGGAAAAGAAAATTACTACGAAATTTAATACTCTGGTAACGCCACTGTCATTGGGGGAAAAAAACTCTAAATCTTTGATTGCGTTCTACTCAAAATATCAATTTACGATGGTATGACAATCCTCTACTTGACCATTTAAGTGAATTCGAATCAGTAAAATATTAAGTAAAGTTCGAGATTCATTGCTTCTTGTAGCTGAGGGCTGAATCTTAGTGGCACGGTGGCAGAATGGTTAAGCAGTTGGACTCGCATGTGAAAAGTCGGGGGTTCGAATCTCTGTGGAGACACCGTGCTTAACTCTTGGACAAGGTTATTTACACGAATTGTCTACGTTTACGGCGCTGTTCTTACGGCTGACGCTCGGTGACGGTAAATACCAAAAGACAAATTTCTCTTCTGGGATGAATAAGTGGAATTTAATTTTATTCAATTTGATACCTTTTGTGATTCGAGTATTAGCGATGTACTGGTATCGTTATTTCACGGCACCATTCATTCAATGAAGAGTACGAATACACGTGTCGGACCAGACGATATGATATTTCAAAGAATCGATTACACGTGTCGGACCAGACGATATGATATTTCAAAGAATCGATTACGCGTGTCAGACCAAGCGATATGATATTTCAAAGAATCGATTACACGTGTCGGACTAGACGATAATATGATATTTCAAAGAATCGATTACACGTGTCGGACTAGACGATAATATGATATTTCAAAGAATCGATTACGCGTGTCGGACCAAGCGATATGATATTTCAAAAAATGTAATTGACAGCCTATTGTAATGTTGAAGTCAGTGGCACAGAGTTATCGAACAATGATCAATTATATCGATATGATAATGAGATTCTAGTTAGTGCCGTTGATCCGAGAGATTATCTAACAACACGATCTGCTTTCTAATCGAATGAGACAATTATCGATGCAGAGATAGATCGAAGATAAAGAAATTTTATATGCGGAAGAAAGAGAAGAGGCCATACACAAAATTTAATATAACATACAAGATTGTTTTCATGGGATTGAAGTAATCCGTGGGCCAGATTTGACCATGGTTGCAGTTTGTTGTGCTGCGCCTGGGCAATCTGTTTTCATGAAGTTTGGTGGCCCAGGCACACTTCCTTTCCCTCAGATCTTGACTTTTCCTGTTAAGTCAGAGGAGAGACAAGATCAACACGTCTGAGAAGGAGAAGATTTTTTGGGTTTTCTTTCTCTTAATTAGACCATGGTAGTAATTGCATTTTGCCATTTATTCGTTAAATATTCGCATGAAACTTTGCTCCAGAGGAAGCACTCTAAGATATGTTTTTTATTTTGTTCAACTTTTGAATAACACGATTATTATTTTATTTTTAGAACTGTAAAAGTTGGAATCATTGAAGAGCCCAACGGATTTGTTAAGGAATGTTCAATTGAACTCTACACTATCCAATGAATAACAAAACTAAATGACATTGTTTACGTTTTAAATATAAATAAATAAATAATGAAATCAATAAAACCTTTGTCGTCCTCTAAGAACGTTGTCCTTTGGCTTCTCTCGAGGGAACACCGAGACAAACCTAGCGTCGGCCGCGGAGCAGCGCCATCTGGGCAATTGCGGTAAATAATCTTGCCCAAGGTTAATATGAGATCCCAAGTGGGACACGAACCCGGAACCTCCGTGTTACCTTGCAATGCCACTATGCTCTCACCCATCTAGCCCCCAGGATTCTTTTTACACCTGAGCGGATAAGGAAAATTCGTGTAAATAGACTTTGCCAATAACTCGACGTCGGACCTAGCGACAGCGGGAATTGAACTCACAACCGTTCGATCGAAAGCCGACCACGCTGACCACTCGACCACGACCCCACTATCCAAACAGTTCTATCCAAACAGTTCTATCCAAACAGTTCTATCCAAACAGTTCTATCCAAACAGTTCTATCCAAACAGTTCTATCCAAACAGTTCTATCCA
>JASKDV010212483.1:0-10242 GCA_032466395.1 Aegires albopunctatus | reverse complement strand
TCGGCATTGAAAGCAATAATATAGCAAAACTATGCCATAAAAAACAATAAATGATCTAACTCTCCGCTCATTAATTTCTCTTAATCTAGATCTAGATTTAAATCAAGCATTAAGCTTTAGCGGAGCGGACAGCAATATCGTATTCTTAACTAATGCATCCAAGTACTCTTTTTCCAGGAGCGAAGCCGGGTACCCAGCTTGTGGTTAATATCACAGTTTCTTCGATTAATAAAGTAGCCTAATGCTTCCATTTTATCAAGTTGTACAGATACCGACTATTCGATTACAAATTTTAAAGTTGGTTCAAATGTATCTGTATGATTTGTTTTTAAATGGGAAATTTACTACAAACTCAAAAACTTCGACACGTTTTCGCCCGACCGATATCATTTGTTATATCTGGCCCTGCAGAAAATTTCATTTGAAAATTAAAAAAAACTGCAATGCAAAAGGGTTGAAATTGCTTTCAGAAATAACAGAAATTGCCATACAATTTCATAGTTTTTTGCTTGGTTGGCACTAATATCCAAAAAAAATTACAATTGTAAAAGAATTGCTAGTATTGGTAGAAATTGCATCATGTGGCATAAATTGCAAGAAAAAATTACAAAATTTTAAAAGGGTCGCAATTTCCCACAAGGCCAGTTGTATACACCAATAATACTCATACTACTCGACTCATAGCCGAACCTGACACACAAACAACGTGGTAAGAAAGGAGGGTAGTTATTTCTGTTCATTCTTGAAAGCTACAGCTAAGGATCAGGTGGGACAATGTACAAGTATTTCATCATAATGTGAACGATATTGTAATGTCTATTTAGATTTTCCCACGTTATGTCAATAGCATTATATTATACAAAATACAGAACTGATTGTGTTGAGATGCTGAAGTGTCATTGACCTACAAGAAGTGCTATCAATACTATCAGTATCACTGTTGTTCTGTTGTTGGCGTCTTCAATTGCTTTATTCGTCAGGTTTGTACTTTTGTCGAGACTTGTTGTGATAAGAAATTTGGACACTGAAACATGGACATGTAGTGTAGAAGTAGCAGAGACCATTGACGTTTTTGATAACCTGAATGATTTTATATGTACAAAAATGCAGGCATACTGTTTTTACTTTGCTAATCAATGGACAAACTATGAGAAATAAACACAATCCTAATACCGGTTTATGTAGTAATATCTACTAAAAAATCCTCTACGAGTGTGAGCGTCTGTATGTGTTTGCGTGTGTGTGTGTGTGGGGGGGGGGGGGGTGGGTAAACGGGCGTTGTCGTGTAATTGCTCTGAAATTTTCACTGAAGATAGGAAGCAACCCAAACCTGTGCGAGACGGTGATATTTTTTTATCAAGTCGTCTCTTAACTAATGGCGAATTGTTTTAATATAATTCATTCCTTTTATATTGTAGGAAAAAAATTGCCAAGGAGGAAAAGAAACAATTCAAATAAAAATTACTAAATGGAGAGATGATTTAAAAATTTTTAAAATGTCATCTCTCAAAAACAGTGGTCTTCAAGTCCCTAAAAATGCAAAGCAAAGACCACCCTGAATTTTCTAATGCCATTTGTGTACAAAGTATTCGGTCCTTCTAGATTTTTTAAAGTCCAGCAATACACACAAATATGGGATGGCCACTGGGTATATTCCTCCCTTTCTAACGATCAAATTCTCTCCCTTTCTCTGAGGGGATAAACGAGACTGAAAGATAGAAGAGATAATACAGATGGGGGAGGAAGCTGCTATGCAACCCTCAATTAACTCTTACATGTGTGGGATGTACTAGCAGTGGTCGATTCTTTCCTCTCATTTGAGGACCCCAATTACCAAAAGTAAGGTAGATTAGAATATTTATAAAGACTAAAATTGGGCCATGCCTTATGTTACCTCTAAATCAAAATCTAGACTAGTTCTATACTTTATCTCTTTTGACAGAGGAAATCAAAATTTAATCTTTTGAGTTCTCAGACTCAGAGAATGTTTGTTTTTACTAAGAAATTCACTAAAATTGGTTGAAAATGATGATTAAGATAAGATACGATAAACTTTATTATCCAGTATCCAGGAAGGAAATTTAACTTGGATTACATGGCAACACAAAGTGATATCAATTAGACATAGCAAATTAATAATATATGTATATATATATATAACAATAAATAATAATAATAATAACAACAAACAAACCGGGTTGGTGGTGAGATGGTGAAAAAGGGTAGTAAAAATTGTACAAAAATGAATTCACTCGCTCTCTCCTTCTCTCACCATACGCATCCTTATAATTGCATTATCCACAAATTTTCAGAGATCAATACTATAATAGACCTATAGCGTCCCTATAGTCAATAGATCTAAGATATGTAACAAACGATTTTCTAGATATTTCTGTTCTCTCAGGTGGCTGTAATATCCTTGAACTTCTTTTACATGATTTAAATGCTACAATTAAAATTAAAGGGCGTGATTGTCTTTTATTATATTGAAAGCTTTTTTCTTAGCTTTTGACTGGATTTGGCCTATACACATTTCTTACATTGAGTCTTTCTAAAAAACATTTCCAATCATTGTAAGCGATGCTGCGACAGGTTGACTTGTATTATAATCATATATTCAGGACAAGTTCACAATCAGGCTGAGGCATGATAATGATTATGACTATGATTGTCTTGACTGGAATCAAGAATAGACTGCAACAATCGTGGCATTGGGTCTTCTTTTTAGATGTGTCAAATTCAACCAAATTGTATTGAACCATATGTAGTAATAGTAGCAGTAGCAGCAGCAGTAGTAGTAGTAAGAAGAGTAGTAGTAGTGTAGTACTAGTAGAGGTCGAAAGGACATCAACCTACCTGCAGACTCTGCCAATCAGCAGATGAAACAATACACCATCATTTGTCCGAATGCACCTAACTTACAAGTCTCAGAAATGAATTACTACCACCAAATCCAACTATCTACAATAGCTTATACTGCTCACCTCAACAACTGAAGAACACAACGAGATTTCACCACCTGGCATTGGCTGCTGAAAAAGGACTAAGCTCCAGCAGTAGGGGATCAGAAAAGTAAAGTACGGTAAGTAAAGTGATAAATAATCCTACAATGTCAGGAAAAATGGAAGACATAGTATAATACTAAGATAAAAGTGAGTGTGGTTACTTCCTGGGTAGTTGGGAAGGGAAATCCTTCGGCTTCGTTACATCAGTGATCGTCACAAGTTGGTCAATAGTAAAGTTTATGCAAAGATAGATAACTCATATATTATTTAAATTACTTCCCTTGATGGGTTTTTTTTTCTTTCAAATTTTTTTTTAAAGTCAAACACATAATGAGAAATGTTAAATGACCAACACTAAAGAAATATCACCCCCCTAAAAAGTTACAACACACATTTTTTATTAAGATATATTCTTTATTTTCCATTCTTTCTTCTTGATTCATGCAAACCTATATCATGTCAATAAATTATACATGTACATATCATAAATGATTAAATACAAACAGATACAATAACCCTTCACTCACATAATTATTTTTAAGACAGCACCAACAATAAAATAAAAACATCGGTATCTTCATTAAGGTGTCAATATGTGGTACTAAATAGAAACATATAAACAAATTATATTAACAAAATTAATCGCTTTGCATTGACATTTGTCATTTAAAACATTACAATAATGATCATAGGGCAGCTTCATATTGATGAGCAGACCCCTAGACAATGAAACTGTAAGACCATCAATTTAAAACAGTGTAATGCATCATTTCAGTAAGATCTTTCTTATCAAAACAACCATCCCTTCCCATAAACTGTGACTGCTTCAAAATTCTTAACAAGTTAAAATAAGTAAGGAATTCAGTGGAGTCCACAAAACCTGAACTCTCGGATAATTCAATGCTACCTCGAAGTCTAGGATTGTTGGGGTTTTTTTTCTTTGGCTTAGTAAATTATCCTGTATAATTCAAACTATTTCTGGCCTGATTTGATTGATTCGAAGTCATAATTTGAATTCCCATGTTATCAATGCCTATTAAAGCATCTCAAGCCTCCATAAACTTTACTCTATCTCAAATTGGGGCCCTAATCATGGAAAAATTAGGCTTGTCATTAATTTAATATACAGTATAGTACATCAGTTAAATGCCAAGGTTTGCAACTAAGCGGTCAAAACTCCACTAGCCAGGTGGCTTAGTCCCAGCAATATAGATCAAATTTATATCCCAAAATCATCATCATCACATCTGAAAGAATTTGAATTAAGAGGGTTTCACAGAGTGGCCTGATTGTACTCATGATAATATCAAACAGGGTTCCCAGGGCACTTGAAAAAAATAATTTTGGCCCTTTTCAAGACCCAACAAGATTTTTTCCAGACCCTAAACTACGATAACATATGGTAACAATTCTGAAAAAATTGACTTAATAGGACCTTTACGAACCATGTTCGGAAGAACTGACCGACGGTTCTCGTTTGAACCCAATAATCAATAGTTGGAACATCATGTGCAAAAAATGAAATGCAGTCTTAACTATAAAACGTTATATGCATGACTAATCTGAAATCCTTGGAGAGAAAAAAAAGGGTTTTAAATAAAAAATTATCACGCATTCATTTATTGGTCACAGCACAGCCAATTAACAAATATATATCAAACAAAAGGAAGAAAATAGTGAGAGAAAAAAAAACAAGCAACACACATCCAGTCTGTACTGCATAAATATTTACAAATTACAGTAGAAACCGGTTAAACCAAAAAAAATGCTAAACCAAAAAGAAATATAAAATGTTTTATTATTCTCTACAATATGTTATTGTCATCAAACACGTGATAAACCAAAAACATTTTAACTTAACTTGATTAATCCTCTATGACCAACCAAAAATATGTTGCCTAGATCTACTTCTACATTTATGGGCCAATTCTAGCCATTGAACTCTTTGACTTCGTCACTCTGCTCTAGCCGTATATCATTTTTGTGAATATTGGCAGCATGGTACAAATGAAAAAAGTAAAAAAAAAGAAAAAAAAAGAAAAATCTTCTCATATAGCATGTTTGTGCTAAATGTGCTTTACAGAGTTTCCCTGACGGGCCATTGCAAGACAAGATCTTCCTCTATTTATAGCCAGGCACTATTTTTACACCTGGGTACGGTGAGGAAATGCATGTAGAGTCTTTCCCAAGAACTCAACATCGCACCCAACCGGGATTTGAACCTGGGACCTTTCAATCACCAGCCCAAGTGTCTACTACTAGGCCTGGATGCTACAAGATGAAGGAGTCCGTGAAGCAATGCAATAGGTGCTATGTGTAGGCCTATAGCACTTAATTCATTCACCCATCATTGCACATTGCGCAGAGATAGGTCTATGAGAAAGCACAAGAGAAAGAAAGAAGATTTGACAATACGAAATGTCTAAAAGAAAGCACGCTGTATAGAGCTACCTTTTAGTCTTCAAAATTAAAGTTCCTTAGATATACTGAGAGGTCAAAGACAGAAAAAATGGACAAGACCGAAATCTGTCGGACATGTCAACATTAACTCAAAGCTTTCTACAGAACTAAATTGAGAAGAATGAGAAAGCCATGAAGAAAAGGTAACTATAGTCAAGTATAAATTAGCCTATGCCACTTGTCCAGCTAGCAAATTTGTTTACACCCATATAAAAGCATTGAATTTCGGTTTCACCGGTTTCTACTGTATTTCCAATGGTTTCATGATGACTTGTGAAATACCACAATGGCTGCCAGAATGACTTAATCTGTACAATCTAAAGTTCACATTTTAATACATGATACATGATTAACATCTGTCTAATATACATATTATAATTATATACGTATAAAAACCACCACAATTGTTTGAAGATTTATAAAAGCTAGCAAAAAAATAGACATCCTTTAAAACAGCTTGTAATCAAAAGTTGGTTGTGATGAAATAGCCAGTTTGCTATACTTTCTAACACATGTTAGACTAATTGCGATGAATTGATGTTCATATTTATCCTCTGGTTGCATGTGGGGGGAAAAAAATTAAAAAGAACACTAAAATTGTACCCAAACATGATGAATAAAAGCAGGCAATATGCCTTACAGTGTACAAAGAGTCACTATTTTATATTTAAATTAGACATAGCCTAAATATCACTAAAACAGAGGAATGTGATGTATTCCGTCAAACATCTAAGGTTAAGTCAATATACTTACATTCAGACCAGACTTAACCATACATATCTACATGTCTCAAACTGGAAATTCCCATTCCTAGAATTTTAATTAAACAAAACTTATCAAATATTTATTAAAAGAAAAATGGTATGTAGCCAAAAGACCAAAAGGAAACAAATAATCTACTAGCAAATTATTTTAAAAAAAGAAGACAAAACATTTTTCAAGCAATGGTCCATCAGGATTAGAATAACAAAAAACAAAGCTGCTAACATTATGAAAAAGGCTGTAATTGATGACATAGGCTACATTCAGTATAAGTCTCTGACCCAAAAGCAATCTTCTTGAATTAGAGCTCCACAATGGAATGAAACACAGAAGCAAGTCCTGCTAAAACCCAAAGGGTACAATGGTTGACCTTATAAACTGATAATCATTATTGAGCAAAGCCATTCACAAAGTAAAATCAAAATATAAAATGGGCCTTAATCAGGATTACTTAAGTCCAATGAATGAGTCACCTTTAAGGACTAGAACAAAGTTACAATTCCACATGCAATGCATATTTGATCTTCTCTTTTCCACAGACTGGATTGATGAAAAGTTAGTAAAAAATTCCTTCCTTCTTAAAACACATGCTTTATCTGAACTTCTACTTTTTACATAACAACATTAGATCTTGGATAACGCTATACCTAAATTCAAAGAGGGGGAATTTAAAACAGAAAAATAGTTCAAAAGAGAGAAACTAAAACAGCTCAAGCTCAAAAGAGAGAAATATTCAATGAGAACAACAATTCTTTTCAAATTGAAGTCCATCAATCATGTTTAACAACCATATGCAAACTACCATGAAAATATCCTTTTCAATTGACTCTCTATTAATTCGTGTATATCATACAACACAGGAAATAAATTGTCTTGAGATGAAATATGGAATTTTAAATGGAAATTATAGTTAATTAATTTTAACATTATTTATACCATTTAACCTTTGGTATAAAATAGAGTGTGTAAATACCATAAAACATGATATCAACGTAATAAGGCTCTGCAGATAGAAAGAAAAACAAGATAGAAAAGGAAGAACAAAGAGGAATAAAAGAATACAAAACCTACTGAAAATCAAACCTAACTGGACAAATAGTGGAAATATACCATAAGTTACCCACATCTGTTCTCTCCTGCATAGCATATATATTATACTAGAAAATACAAACAATTATTGAAAGATAAATATAGCAGTCAGAATCTAAAACTAAAAAATGAAAAATCATCTTGTCGCATAATCATCATGGTAAAGATTTGAATGACGACAAGACTGTGTATAAGGATGATGCGAAAATTGTAACCATGGAAAGAGCCAAGGTGTTATCTTCTACCACAATATTTATGTGTCTAATGCATCATATTATATTTAGCCCTTTATGCCAGCCCTTGGCAGAAAATAAGGAGTGATGTTTATTTAATAACTCAAGAGCAATCGTCATCGCATAGTAATATTAGATATTGAAAAACATGAGGTAAATGACAAAAGAATTTGATAAATGAAGAACGCGGACAGATGAGATAATATATAATTCTATTTGAAGCAAATATTAAGATGAGACCACCTTTCCTGTATCCTCCTTGCCCTTGTATCGTGCTTTTCCATGTGAAAATGGTATATATCTGTACTTGATCATATGCTGAGAAGAAAATGGTTAAACTTAATTCAGGCAAGAAAATAAAACAAGACAAAAAAATTACTCCAATTGAAGCACAAGCATATTTAATTCAGTTCTAAGGTAAATGAAATTGTAATTTTAATATTAACAACAGAAATCAGATGAATAAATGAATCCTACAAGAAATACATGGTAAAGATTTTATAATGAAAACCATAGAAAGAACTGCCAACCCTTATTCAGGCTCACAGGGGTCTTAGGGCAGCCACAGAGAGAAAGCTTACGCTTTCCTATTAGTGCCTCCCCTCGCATACGCTTCCCGGCACCTCTTTTCAGATGGCTGTTCATAGAGAAAGCTTCTTTCCGCTCTTCTTTGCTTGCTTTGACCCACAAACTGACTGACCTTGTTTTGTGTCGTGAGCGTCTAGTGTGTACTGTCTGTGCTAGTTTCATTATACGCCCAATTGCACTGTAGTTGGTTTTGATTATATCTATATGTTTAACTATAGGGTATTTTTCTTAATAATTGTTATTATTGAAGAATATGGAATTCTACTCATAACTTACATTAATTTTGGGCCCCTAATTTCAAAAATGGCATCAGATTTTGAGGGCGTTTAATCCCTTTGAAGATATTGGTCATGGAAATGATCTCCAATTAGGCCCAGTGACGTCAGACATACGATGTTCATGCGACGATGGGTGATCACATTTCATGATGGTACGAAAAGGAATTATCATATCATTCCCTCAATAAAAACTTCTCTTTCGTACGCTGTTGTATGCCTTGATAAGTTTTCTATGTGTGTATCAAGAGACAAATATGAACACAATTTATGCTTTGGAAGGCGCCGCGAGGAAAAAAGCTTTCTCTCTGTGGCCGCCCTTAGGCTTAGCTCACCAGATTTTTGCCAACACCAAGAGGAATATTACACGAAAAACAATCCACATGGCTCCGAATCGAACGAAAAAACTCTTGATAAACACCATAATATTATGCCTCAAAGCTAAGCTATCTGTTAAAATTATCAATATGCCATCAAATCAATTGTGAACCAATATTTCCTCATGGATTATAAAGTTGTATCTTATCTATCTATTTATTTTTTTATTATTTTTCAAAAGATGTTTAGTTAACTGTTCAATAACATGTATTTCTTTGTTCAAAATGGCCAAATATTGATAAAAGCAATACATATACATAATATTTTGTCAACCACAGCTAAACAGCTATTGTATTATGGAGTTCATCCATATGATTATAGCCTTAGAGGGATGGCATCAATTAATTTAGCTTTGGACAGTTTTGAGGATTGAAGGCATTCTACTATAACATTAATACAAAGGACCTTTAAACTGACAGAGAACTAAAATTACATTTTTTCCCTAAACAAATTACAAGTTTGATGAAGATATTAACGGTATCTGGTCTAGCAATAAATTTGATTTGCTATTCGTAGTTTAGCAGGTGAAAAGGTGACCTTACAATACAGATACACAGCAATTCTTAATAATATTTTAGCACTACCCATGTGTGATTTATCTTTTGATGCAAGATAATATAAAATACGGTCCCACCCCCACACACTTATCTCCTCCCGTATAACTTCAGCATGCTATGCCAATTCCAGAATGACTGTACAGGGCAATATAAATGCCAGTACATCTCAACTCTCTCTCTCACCAGCACTATGATTTAATGTTGTTACTGCAGCTTGGCAGAAAATCAATATTTAAAGCTGTCAATATTATTATATGTGTGGTGCTCCAGGAAAACCCAAATTTGGACCAATCCAGAGTATTGAGTTTTCTTACTTCATTTTAAAGGACTATGTTTTCTGAACATTCTGCTTTGTATTTGAAGCCAATACCTCTATCAGTTTCTGAGCAATGGCTTTCTCAAGATGGTAAATATTAAAATTTAGAAACAGAGAAAATGGCCATTTTGAGCTGATCGTTAACTATTATCGCCTTGAGAAGAGGTGTTTTAAACATCAAAATAGAGCATTTATGGGTAGATTTTTAACATAATATTCACTTAGAAGAAAGATAAAAGGTTGACAAAAGTATTTGCGTCTAAATTTTCACGTAAGACCCAAAATTTGATTTTAATCAGCTTTTTTCAAAACAGTGAACTTCGTCTTCCGATGGGTTTTCCTAGAGTACCATACATATTGATGTAGGCCTACTACTCCTCTTATTCAGTTGTCAACCGTAGGCCTACGTCCACAATTGTATCAAACTGTGAGTATGTAGTCGTGCGCTGTGTAGACCTAGCACTGTGTGTGTGTGTGTGTCTGTCTACTGTGTACGTATGTGTGTGTGTGAGAGTGAGGTGTGTGAGAGTGAGAGAGAGAGAGAGAGAGAGAGAGAGAGAGAGAGAGAGAGCGAGAGAG
>JASKDV010212472.1:0-10242 GCA_032466395.1 Aegires albopunctatus | reverse complement strand
AATTCATGCATACTAAGGCAAATTACAGCTATTTTTTTCCAGAAAAATTGGCCTTTATTTTGCCACTATAATCTAGGCCTAATGACTTGACTGTCTCTGTGTAGTGTGTGTTGGCCATAATATGTATTAGACCACTTTGAAGCATAGTATGTAGAATCTAAACACAATGCAGGAAGCATGATCATAAACCAAATTAAAAATCGTTTTTGTTCAGGAAAACTATAGACCTGGCTTGCCGGGTGCAATAAATCAACAATAATGATACAAATAATTAATGTAGCAACTTTCTTTCCTGCGATGTCGTGGATATTCGACTAGTATTGTAAAATATATTATGAGGGTGGTTATTTGCTTATGCCTGACATTTTTTGGCAATAGTGATGAATAATACTTAGATAGAATTAATGAATGACCAAACACCAGTGATAGTGATAAACTCTACTCACTATGCAATTTGTGTCAAAGAAGACACTTGTCTCATGTCAAATTTTGTTCTAAAAGCAAATTCACATTATCTGACCCTCTCTAGTGCCACTTATTACTTTACACTTGAGTATAAGAAGTTACAAGAACTCAACATCATACCTCTACCAGGAAGAGACCTGCATATATACATGTGTATATAAATTAAGACTGCTAAACTATAGTACACAGTTGTTGATTTTGAAATACGAAAAATGGAATAGCCAGCATATTTTATTTCTTCATGGTGCATCCTTCCTGGACATGGTCTTCCTTACTGTTTGATGAAACAAGGTTTATGCGATGCTCTCTTCCCACTTTCTGTAATATATATAAATGTAATTTGCTACATGACGGAAAGCGCATTATATATTATTATCTGCACCAATTATAATAACCATCACGTTTGTCATGTATATACTACAAGATTTTCTATCATATGATATATATACACGTCTTAATTGGAATGATTTACCTTAAACAGTGCTGCTCCTATTAACTAGCTTGAATTGAAATAAAATATATGTAGTCAACAAAAGAACGTAGTATTGACAGTAAGGAAATAAAAACAAATTAAAAAATACCATAGATATTACAGAGCACATAAACACATCTTGATACATGTTGTTCAATAAACAAAACAATTTAGAAATAATTTGTTTCATCATAGGCCTACATGTATTTAACTGTTCGCCACTCCAATCATAAAGTTATAAATTGAAGACAACTGCTATTCTAGGTACAAATAATTTAATTGCTTAATTCTTGTAATAGTAACTGTAATTTTAATATTTAAAATTTTTTTTCTCTTGCAGATGATGAATCTTTACTTTCATCTCATCATTCCAATCTGTCGAAAGGTGATATGGATACAAAATCAGAATCTCGGAAAAAGCATACTGATACCATTTTTGACCCTTATTTGAATTGCAATGAAAACCTTCGACATGGTAGAAAGTCACCTTATGCATGTACCAGACTTCACAATGATGACTACACTCGCTATTACAGTAGAGAGAATTCTTTGGCTAGAAACATTTCAAGAAGAGGCACAATGGAAAGTAGATTTGGATTCAAAGGCTACGATAGATTTGAGAACCACATATTCAAGAGAGGTTATAGAGATGACCTTTTAAACACAAACAATAATATTCTTTCTTTTAGATAACATTTCATTTTAGTGTGAGAAGTGTAAGTTTCTCAGTGCAATTTTATTAATTCCACAGTAAATCATTTTTGGCAGCTCAGAGAAAATATAACACAAATAGTAAGTATTGATTATTAATCCTATTATGTTCTCTTTGCTCATGGCAATTTAAATAGAAATATCTGTGGTCGGATTGTATAGTTTTTATTTTGAGAGGAATAAACTACGGCAAAATTTATCTTTGTATCAAGGAATACAAAGCTTGTTCTAGTGAAAATTTTGCATTTTTATGTTTCAGAGAGAAAAATCAAGTTTTTGCATTAAAAAGTTGAAATATTCCTAGATTACAAATTAATATATGTATGTATTGTTGTATGTAAAACTTTCAAAAATCTTATACAAATCAACAATAGTATAGTATGTACAAAATACCTCAGTTTGTATGAAGTCAAATATTGGATATATCTAGATTAGATACAAGCTAATAATTAACCAAATCTAGTAAATAAGCCTTTTTTTTAAAAAATGAAATTTCTGGACGATGACTTTCATGGCATGTACACCATAAACTGGGCTAGCTTCTTTTACAGTTTTCTACTGTTATGGAAACACAACCGTAAAAAGATTACTTTAATGACATTATTCATACCTCCCTCATGTTTTTGAGAAAGATATATAGTTGAACCTGGTTATGCTGAAATCCCGGTTAAACAAACTTTTTCAAACAGAATTTTTTCTTTATAAATAGACCAGCTAATCTGAATGTAAGCCCACTTCTACTGAAATATTTTTTGAACAGTTGAGAACAGAAATCACAGAAATTCTCTGACAAAAGTTGATATGAGCACCAGCCACCAAGAAAATAATACAAAAAAGAAAGAAAGAAAACGAATAATATATACTGTAACACAGGGAATGGCAGTCACAAGTCTGCATACAAAATGGCTAATGCAGTGTTTCCTTTCCATTGACATGAATAACACCTGAAATGCTTTTAGTATTATAACATACTAAACTTTTGATTACCTCTACACAGCGATGTTGCATCATTAATGGTTATACTGAAATTTTTAGAAACTATTTTGAGTTTCAGAATAAGCGGGTTCGACTGTATTTACAGTATTCATTCTAATAAATGCCCGGGGGGCATGAAAATGAAGGAGAGGTGGAGCTTGTAATAGGGTATAAAAAATGACAGTTTAGATAGAGGATTCACGGAACTTCATAGAGCACGGTCACCCCCAATTGAAGTGGGTTCTATTAATAGACCTGATGCAACTTAGACTTAGACGGGGACAAAGAGAAATAGGACTCGGCACAGGTTTGTTTTTTTTTTTTTTAAGGCCATGATGCCGGTAGGCTACCAATTGTGTTTGCAGACTCAGACAATAATAATAATAATATAGGCATACACTAAAAAAAATAAAAATACACCGTGTTAACGGACGCATGGTATGTAGTGCCTTTTTTTATCGACTTTACACCATGGACGGGACTTCTAATAGAATGAAAACGGTAATAATATCATTTGAGCTGAAACAAGCTATTAGGATGAAACAGTTTTCCCAAAATGAAAATGTGAACCTTGAATTGAATGAGATTGTAAGGAATTGTATTTTCTATGTCCATATTGTTGTGAGCAGTTTCAAAATTGTGCCTTCAGCACTCATCATATATAAATGCATTTGTGCTATCACATTCCCATGTGCTTTCATTAATTTTAACCAATTGACTAATGTTCATTTTCAATGTTTCTTTTTTATGCTTAATAAAAACTTGCCTTGATGAAAGTTGATGAGTCATGTTGTGCTCATGACAGGCTCATGACATTGTGAATTTCTACATGTATTTGGCACTATGTAGACCAAAAGAAAGGCTTATACTATAGGCCTACCGGAATGCTTGGGTCCTGTGAATGTGGCATTATATAAGATGTACAATGTATACATTTAAACTTGTCCACCCTACATTACTGACAAAGGAGGCCACCTAAGACAAGTTTGACAATTTTAACAGGGTAACAAAATGCTACGCAGCTTTTCATCCCAAATGATATTTGTCTGTCACAAGGGTTGAAAGTTGCATCGATGCCTGAAAAAAATTTAATTTATTGTATTTAGAAGTAAGGCTCAATTGAAAATGTATGAAATAGTTGAAATTACTCTATTATAAAGCATGTGATACTAAGAAATCATGGCATTTTTCTTGGAAATCGACAAAGACTCTTCAAAATCAAAGTGTCAATGTAATTTCGGTCATATTTTTTATTATAATGTATTTATTGTTATTATTATTATTGTGTTGATGAATAATGTGAAGTTTCTACAAAGCATGTTATCTTACTTAAGGTCTTCCAATTCAGAAGCTGTGATAATGTTTTTGTTTGTAATATGATGTCAACCGCAATTTCATAAGATCTGATGTAATGCCAATGCATCTGCTATTTTTTTTTCTGTATTGTAATTCTTTAAAGTTTAAATTTTACTGCTGCATTATATGAGAAAATGAATGAACCAATGTTGCCATACAACAAGTTAATAATACGGTAGACATTCAAAATGGTATTCAGGGTAGAATTTTTTTTTAAAGTTTATCATTTACAATTACTTTACAACTCTAAATAATCTTTACTCTACTGATATTTAAACTTTATTATAATGATGTTGCAAAATTGGGTATTTAACACCATAATGTAATAATAATTTTAAAAAGATAATGGGATCTGTTGTCCTGCTAATGGTTTGATTTGAATGTATGTATGTAGAAGTAGAAAGAGCCTCCATTAAAAATTGCCATACTGCTACTGTTAAACTTTTAAGAATTAATTTTCAACTTTGTCTCACCAACATAATTTCCTATACCATGGCTATGACTACATAAAGATGATTGGTAAACAATGCTTTATATATATATATATATATATATATATATATATATATACAGTCTCTTGTACCCTTGTAGAGATTCAGATGCAGACATTAAAATTCAGACACATGACACCTGCTGTCAAGAGCTTGGTGATTAAGGTTGTCGTCTCCTTTAATAGACTCTTAACATTAATAAACATCCTCATTCTATTTCTATCCAGTTATGATAATCAGGTGAATGTTGGTGTCAAGGAGTTGCATTGATATTTTGTTTTGAGAGTATAGCTTTCTGCGTTCTTTTAAGATTGACCTTTCAATTAACTGTGATATAGTAATAGTAAGTAGTGCGCTCTTCATCACTGATCGCCAGGCAATAGGGACAGTTAGGAGATTCATTCTTTTTTTGGCAGACCTTTGAGGGACATGCTGTGAGATTTCCATTCTTAAGGCCTAGCCTTTGTATCCCTTGATGGGAATGTGTTCCTGAGTAATGATTCCCTTTAATTAGGTAAGAAATTCCATACATCTAGAATTAATATTGGTCAATTATTGTAGAATGCATTGTGTAGATAATCAATCCTTGGTTTTATAGAACTAGATGTGAAAGTTATGAAATTGTTTCAGTAAATTCACTTGCTTGATTTGATGATATTATATTTTATTGGAAAATATGATGGGTGGTGGATAAAGGTTTTAAGTAGTTAGAGTGAAGAATGAAAAGTAAGTGTAAATACATGTAACACTAACACAGTAGCCCTTCTGTACACATGTAGGCTGAGCACTCGGGCGTAGCCTTGACACAATTAGGTTAGACAAAGAAAGAGAGAGAGAGGGGCACAGATCAACGCAATACTATAGTACTGATGCTATGTGCGTACGCAACCCTTGCCCCTCTCTCCTGGTCCAATCGTGGTGCGGACAGCAACGGTGACCCAGTGTGATACGGTCCCGTGTGCATGCATCAATCTGATACGGATCAGGGTTTATGCGTGGGGTGGGGGTGGGGAAAGAATGCCACTTTGGCAGAGAAAAGTTTATTTTAAGCGGATCGAGATCGATTTAAGTTTATCTAAACCGGACTTTGATTAGTTGGCTTATATAAGGAAACAATTGGGACTGGACAAAATGTTTATTTGAAACGATAATTGATCTAAAGTGAGTTTATCTTGTGTGGACTGCACTATATATTGAGAGAATAATTATCCTGAATTGTCAATTCTAGGGCTAGTTGAATGTAGGATTTTGAATAATCTAGTTATTCTTTATTATGTATGTTATATTCCTCCCAGGAATAAATATTGAGTTGGTGAATTTGAAATCATTCATGTTCTTTTTGTTAATGATTAAATTAATTGACAACTGTGAGTGTGTGTGGATGAAGGGGTAATTAGTTCTTCTACTTGTGGTATCCTTGAGGGAGAGCCAGGGAAGGTTGCAGCTTCTCCAAATTAAGGAGAACGCAATTTTTAGTGCTGCTGTGAAAAAGCACACTGTGGAATTCCTCTTACCATTCTTGTTGAATGATTGTTTTTCTTTATTTTATAATTAATCAGCATAGTTGGTTGTGGTTATCGGAATTTACTAATCCGACACAATTGACTTTGCGATAGTTGGAAGCAAAATCTACAAACCGGCAGGTGTCTTGTCCAAGGTGTGAATTATCATCACAGTTTCTACTGTCTATGAAATCTGGATAAGTTCAGAGTATACATAACAAATATCTCATACCACTACAGCAAATGAGAAGTGACATCAAATGATAACAATAAAAGATAAAATCTGATCTGCAATGTTCAATTTGACATATCTATTCTTTATTCATCACTCAATTATAAAACAATTTATATATTTACATTCTCCACTAATACCAAGCCTCCTTCCCCTCGGACAATATTTTACCACCAAATAATTTGCTTTTATTTCTATATGTGGTAGCATCTTGATCATGCAAGAACTGTTGATATGAACCAAAGAAAAGGGCAGTAACTGGAAAAACAATCCCCAACAGGGTTCTATAGTGTTCTGGTCTGAGTTTACGCAACGACATTCTGAGGAAGAAAAGAGAAATATAGGTTGGGCAATGATTATAATATTTCTTGAATTCACAAACATTCGATACAGTAACAAAACTAATAAATGGAAGATCACTAATTATTGCCATGGTTATCTCTGGAAATATGATTTGATCCAGTGCCTCATAGTTTTAGATTTTTTATAATTCAACATGAAGACAAGGATAATTAAATTTTGTTTCACATTCTCTCGGAGTGCCAATAGTTGATACTTTGGTCTACTATTTTACTACTAAGGGATTGATTGTTGATACTTTTTCTGAAATATTCAAACTACTAATTTACAAAACTCAACTAGGTTAAGTATTACTGTCATTACGCCACCAAGAACAGAAACACCTTTATTTGTAGTATTAGATATTAGTATTCTGTTGGCTAACTAATTGTATGAAGATCCAAGTATTTCATATTGTAGTCTATGTTTAAGAATATCAACACTTTCACTTCTTTAAAACTATGGATTCGTTTTACTATTGCCACAGCACTAGTATACATCTTACACCATTTTTGAGATCAGAATAGTTTCAAAACTCTTTGGTGAAAATGGTCAAAACTATAATTATTGTGCAGGTGGCATCCATTGTGTAAGTACAGTGCAACCTCTCTATAACGACCATCGTCGGGACCAGAAAAATATGTTATAGCAAAGCAACAAAAAAACAATACGTTCTGTGGACAGTAAAATCATCAATCTCTCTCTCTCTCTCTTTCACTCACATACACAGACTCACACAGTGTGAGGCTTGCTAGACTAATGACTAAGTGAGAGCTACATGGGTAGCGACCAGATCTAGTGAGAGATAAACCTATAAGTATGGATACATTGCCATAAGATGTAACAGAAGAAGGGGTAGAAAAATATTTATATATGCATGATATATATTAAGAGAGGGAGGGGGACAGAGAGAGAGGGAGAGAGGGAGGGAGGGAGGGAGGGAGCATTGATAAAGAAGTGTGAAGGCAGGAGCAAGTTCTTCAGCAAGCTCTCTTAGCAGTATTGGGCTGATGCCATCTGGGCCAGGAGCTGTATTGGGTTAGTGACTCCTGTTGTTGTTATTTCTGTTGTCTTTACAATGTTGTAATCTAACATTACTACAGCTTACCTTTACTTTAAGACTCTCCTTCACAGCTTAATGCCTGCCTGTGCTACTTACTGCAACAACAATTCAATTTCATATTTTGCCATCTTTTCTGCTAGATTGTTGTTTTAGTCTGAGAGCTTGCAAATTTTTAAACTTCATCTAAATTAGGAAAAGCAGGTCTAAGAACCTTGCTAATTGTGGTCTGCAGCTCGCAAAGGAATATTATGCCTATCTATTGAAAAATATTGTCAACAGACTAGACTAGACACACAGCAAATATATCAAACTCAAACTCTTCTGCCACAACAGGGATTTTAGTTTTGAAAGAGTGTTTCCACCTGAACTCAGTTTAACAAAATTTACAAGCACATTTGTCTTAGAATAATGGCGCACAATGTCAAATCTACCTCCATGTGAAACAGATCTATCAAGAAGATGATTTGGCATGGTTGATGAAGATATGAAATGGAATTCATGAGAATACTTTGCTGAAAATGTCTCTTTACAGTTAGATTTATCTTGCTTGAGCTCTATGATAGCCCATTATCATTCACTTCACAAATCATGTATTTTTCCATTCAGAAATGTGCAAAAACTCAATTTGCTGACTATTAAAGAATATACTTGGAGACTACCAATTGTAACTGGAAATCTATATCCAACAAAACAAAGATCGTCCAAGAGATACTTAGTTGATTGGGATCTTTTATTTATCAAATTTCATTTTCCTCAATAAGATGAAAGTGTAACAGCTATGATTTTTCATGATGGATGGCCACTATGACGATTGAGCAGAAAAAATAAGGAAAATGCATATGTATGTGTGCAGAGAATTATGGTGTAATGTAATACAAAACTTTTACCTGTTAAATTAATGTTATTTCTTCTAAGAAGCTGCCAAAGCCTTCTTTTTCTTGTAATAGTATGTTCTTCTGTAGTCTAAAAATATGCTTGTGAACACAACAGTAGGAAAAATTATGGAGATGAAATTTCGCCTCCAAAATTTTCTGAAACTGTACACACTTAGTTTTGATCTTTGATCCATGAACTGCAATTAAAAAATTAGAAAGCCAATATCAAAGAATGATTATTTCCTATAATCTTATTGACTTCAAGAGCTAAATCTTTTAAAATGTTTTTTTTTTCCATTCTATTTTGTAATCTTGATAGGACTAGCTCTAATCTAGATCTAGTAATATCTTACGGTAATGTTACGATGAACAGTTTAAAAAAAAAAACTGGGTTGCCTTTCGTTGTTTTAACGTGTAATTGATTGTTTTTATGGGCTCCTTTTCTTTATACAAATTGATGCTAATCGGGTTGGTGTCATGTCGTCTGCTTTAGATCGACATGTTGTAAATCTAAGTAGATCTTGAGTAAAACTGAAGGAGACTGGATCAATCTATTGCTAACCCTTCACTGATCGTCAAACATGTCTCTATTCTTAACTAATGCTTGAAAAGTATGCATATATAAGAGCAAGAGAACAACAATAATATTATGACGTATTTGTTCAAATGCCATCTCGCTCTACGATTAGGTTAGTTCTAAGCCAGTGGTTCCTGACCCTTTATGAGGTACCGAACCTTCCAGTTTCATATGCGCATTAATCAAACCCTTTGGGAGTGTCATCACGAATTTACACAATAATGAGTCGGGTGTGTCTTGACCTCTGCAGCGGAAGCTCCGCCGAACCCTTGAGATGAACTCACAGAACTCCTAGGTTCTTAATCGTTACTTGTTTTGTCCGTTTTCATCATAAAATTATATCGTGAATTTCTATCAAATGAGAGAGAGAAAATCATAGATTTCTTGTTGTGATTATATCATTACTTCTGTCGACTACAGTGTGAAATGCGGTTTTATTGACCACCGAAGAAATTGCGTTTATAGCATGGGTAGCATTATTTTTGTCTGTTTGTAACGATTAAGATTCGACCGTATAGTTTCGTTCTCTAAAGAGCATAGGCAGAATTGAGCCTCGTTCTTGCAAGCCACTATTGTACACGAGAGTTACGGCAACAGGCGTTTTCATTCAAAGAGCTTGAGTCTTTTTGTTTTTGTCAGCGGGAAATCTAATCGTTACGATTAAGACTTGTCCAAAATTTGCTCGTTTTTCTTGATTAATTTCTATTTCTTATTGATAACTTGGATGGTTATGAATTTGTTAGAAAGAATTGAAATTTTAAAAAATGCGATAGTCTATGCACTAGTCATTCACTACTTAGATTTATCATGCTAGAAAGAAACGAACATTGATATGCATCGTGTCCTGGTTACGATTTAGACATTAGATCTAGAAATAACTACCTTTTACTTCACCCTAATTAACACCCTAATTAACAGTGTTATCTATATATATAAATCCCACTTCTTGTTGTGGATTTGTGTGTGTGTTGCCGCTATTCTTCTAAACCGCTGGACACACGGTGTTCATGTATTTCCACGATCAATTGGAATGAACTGGGGGTGGTTTAAAGCTCATTAAATTGACATTATATTTATTGCCTTTGGTTTATCCGCCTTACTCTATATGTCTAGCCATTGAAAACGAAAAAAATTCGAAATCCGACATTCGTAGACCTTTGTCGAATCCAATCCAATTAAAAAAC
>JASKDV010212461.1:0-10243 GCA_032466395.1 Aegires albopunctatus | reverse complement strand
CTCTCTCCCTCTCTCTCTCTCTCCCTCTCTCTCTCTCTCCCTCTCTCGCCCTCTCTCTCTATCTCTCTCCCTCTCTCTCCCTCTCTCTCTCTCTCTCTCTCTCTCTCTCTCTCTCTCTCTCTCTCTCCCACCCATATTTTGGGCTCTAGTCGGCTCCACGTTCAGCAATCGTCAGGTACGTAACAAAATAGACCTAGAACTAATATTAATAATTTTCTTTCCAAGTTAAAAACATGGTAGCCTTTTCAACCCAAAAATGTTTCTGGCCGTACAATTACATGATAGTAATTAAATATACCCCAAGAGAGAAAGACAATTTTCATACAAAGGAAGAAAAGAAAAAAAACTAGTGAAGCAAGAAAGAACTGAACCCGCAATCTCTACGCGGCACCTAATCGCCTTGCCAAAGCAGTGAGAGTGTTCCTAACCACCTTGACCACCGAACTTCTAAAAAAAGAAGTCGATTTCAATCTAGTCTTTGACACACTCTACTCATCCCAACTGACAATAACCTTGCGTTGGAAAATCCACATCGCGTAACTAGATCTAAATAGAGACACAAGCTTACAATCCTTTGTAGAACCACGGGACAACGAACACAACACACTGAACGTAATTCACACAACATAGAGTTATAGCCTCGAAGTCAACTGTGATAGTTCATACTAGTAGTAAATTTAATGTTTTTGATAGTAGAAGTAGCAACGGTTGTAGCAACGACTGGTCCATTGGGGTAGGATATAATTGACATAAAGTCCGTGAATCTGCACCAACTCCCTAGACCTACCACCGTCTCCCCTCTCTTTTCAGATCATCACATCTAAATTGCCATTGACCTTTTGCCAATACCCTCTTTAGCTACTAATTAACTAGGCGATGGCTGGCTCTCCCCACCTTTCTTCAGGATCCCCACTGACTGGACATACCTAGCTGTGTACTTACGAATGTGGTGATGGTGTTCCTAATGGATTTCATAGACAATGCGATAAATGTAATCGTTATTTCCTATGTGTGGATGGTTCTGGTGAACAGAGGGCCTGTCAATCTCTCGACTTCAACCACCTTACTGATATGTGTGACTTTCCATCCAATGTTACTTGCGAGTAAGTGGAATTTCGATAAATTTTACAATTAGTCATATACATATGAATATGAATGGATATATTTATTTACGAGCAATTAGATTGATATCTAATCTAGGGGATGAGTGGATAATTTAATTTGATAACAGTAAAGTCTATTTTTGATGACAGAGACAAGAAGACATTCTATGGTAGTAATGTTTATATTAAATTACAGAGAGAAGCGGACATTTAATGACTTAAGTGTTTATATTAAATCACGGAGAAGATTATATTATTTTAAGACAGTATAAATGTTATATTTAATTAATGAGATTATTAAATAGTCTGAAATCAGTTACAACAAACCAGTAGATAGAATAAGAGTATTGAGAGCTAAATCTAGGTCTTCCGGTCGGCTTGAAGCATAGACCTCATAGAGACGCTATTTTGCCTCGCTGAGCTGGTAAGCAATGTTATTGTAAAATATTACAGATCTACTCAATCTAGACTCTTTAAAATGTGCATTAGAAATAACTTTAATAACTGTAGAATAAAAAAGTTAATCTTAATTTCAATAATGTATCCTTAGAATAGAAATTAAAAAACCCGAATATAAATAGACAGGTAGCCTAGCCAATCTTCGATAGAAAGAAGCCATTATTGCACCTCTATTATTGACTCCAATAGCAATAAACCGGGCCGCAGATAGATCCATCCGGCCCTCTGACCTTGACATCAAACTCATATCGGCCCGCTTATCTTGAACTTGTGTGAAAAGAACGGAAAAAAATGTGTCAAGGAACTACTTACTTTTATGACGTCACCGAATAAACATTAGGCCTAGGCCGAGGCCTTCGAGTACACAAGATCTAAGCAAAATCTGGCAGATGTTAACTCATCAAAATCGCAGAACAAGTCATGGATGAAATTAAAGCCTTCTACTTCTAAATAATTTACATTAAAACTAGATCTAGATCTATTCATTTGTTGCAAGAGGTATTAAAAATTGGTCCCAGGATGTTAAAATTTCGTGTACAACATCTCTAAGACATATAATTGACTTTCCCAAAGTCATTTTACAAAATAGTAACTCTAAGTGTGTGTGTGGTGGGAGGGAAAAGGGGGGGGGGGGAGTTGTGCAATATGTTGGATGCTATGCATATGAATGGATCTTTGTTTTTCAGCGATTTCCAATATAGTGGACACCATGTGTAAGAGATAACTAAAGTGACTATACAGAGTATGATGGTATTTCAATATAATAATAGTTATATTACTTATAGTGAAGTAGTGAAGACATAGATACAATTGAGCTTATCTCTCTAAACAATAATAATAATATTTTATTACTAACTAGCTGGGTACCCGGGTTCGCTCGGGAAAAAGGGTATGTGGATATGTATATTGTATTACCAATGTCTAGTGAAGGGGCAAACCATCCATATTTCAGAAGAATATTAAGAATAACATATTGCTGTCCACTCTGCTAAAGCTCGATCCAAATTTCATCTAGATCTAGCTGACCCGTTGCAGCGCTACAAAGATAGAAGCTCGAAAGGTTTCAGTGCATGAAGACCGTGCTTAAATATCAAGCGTAGTCAAAAGTGGTATCAAGTTCAACAGAAGACATGGGTTTTATATAGTATGTAAACCTAAAACAGAATATAATAAGACATCTCTATCAATGACCTAAAAATTTGAACGGAGAGTTAGACATATTTTTAAGGATTTGCGTGGTAGTTTTGCAAAATTGCTTTCAATAACGATTCTCGCCGGATCTAATTAGAACTAGATCTAGCTGCCCATTCATCGCTGGGTTAACAGGGAAGCCATCCACACAAACATATTAATAAAAAGTGAATATAGTAAAATAAATATATAAAAACTTGATCAAAATTAAAAAAATAATTAACAAATAAGCACAATAAAAAAGAAGATGATCTAGATCTAGAATCTATAATGTATAATATAATCTAGATTAATACAGATCTAGATCTAGAGCGCTAGATCTAGATGATGTACGCAAGAAAAAGAATATACAGATACATCTAAATCTAGATTATAAAGATTTTTAGATCTAGATCTAGATATATCTAGAGTCATCGGCCCTCATTCGAACCAATAAGTCGACCTCATTAATAAAACCCCTCTTTATTTCACCTCATTCCCTTTGTGAGACTTCTAAACCTTCCAATACAGAGGAGTGACCATATCTTAGAGTGTTTCCAGTTTGCCAGGTTCATACATTACTATTATATGTCAGAGAGCATAGCCACCTTTTATGACATGGTAAACTGAGTATAAAACTGTTTTATTCCAAAACAAATATTTATTAATTAATGATAAATAAATGTATCACTATATGAATAAACAAATAGTTAATTAAGTAAAAGAAAAATACTCACCAGCAATAATAAAATAGTATGTATAGTTAGTAAAACATTCTTGATCATTCCGCAATTACATCCACATTAAAAGACTGATTTCTTTCATGGAGTGTAATGACCTTGAAGACAACTAAATAATTTCATGTCATTCTGACGTCATTGTCAAACGACGGTGAATCATCAGCCATATTTTCATGGCGTACTTTGACAAAGATTTCTCTAATTTGAACTTTCCATCATAAATATAATTGCTTCTTATTTCAGAAAGGAGAATAAACAACCAGACCATCATGAATACCCCATGATGTGATAGTCGTCTGCATTCAGTGGAAGGAATAAACTGCTCTTACAGAAAATAATTATACCATTATATATTCTTTACTTAAATTAAACGATATGTTGAACCTATTATGTATTCATTACTTAGATAAAACGATATGATGAATCTATGTAGCAATGCCATCATCGAGCAAATTCTTCGTCCAATCGAGGTCATATTTTGTATAGGGATTTGGGGTAAAAAATGGGACACTTTATTTTAGACTACTTTTATTTTAAACAAGCATACGGCGTTTTCGCTACATTATCATGAATGAAAATTGGCATATAGACAGATAAAGAATTGCTCTAGATGTATGTTTGAGAACAAATTTTAATGCTGTACGTGCAATATGACCGTTGCTACAAAGTGGTGAACTTTGAATTTATTGCGTTTCGCTGGCTTTTGTCAGGAGAAAATTTGTTCGCAGATAAAGTAAATCTTGTTCTCTTTTCATAGCTAAAATTTCAAGCTTCTACGTTTAATACTTTTTCCGTAGCACTAGAAAGTTGTAGGTCTAATCCCCTGTATCGAAACCCTTTCAAAGACACGCTGTGGCGCGATGCCAACCCTGTCTACGTGAAGAAGTCAGCCGGCTGTTATTAATAGATCTTGCCTCACATGATCACGCAAAGCGTTTGGGTTGGTTGAGACTTAGACAAACCTTTCATTGTTTACGGTCGCTGTTGTTGTCAGTAGTCCTACGAGTAAGAGTCAAGGGTGGGAATTTTTATTTTATTTTTTAATGATTATCTTTTTTCTGTTGTAGGAAAACGCGACAGTATTGTGTTATTCTTCATCATGTAGATATGAAAGTCTAGACCTAGATCTATATCAAGTTGGTTTTAGCACCAAAATCTAGAACAAAGTAAATGAAAGCTGTAAAACAAAATATTACAAAACACCAATGACAATCTATATCTATATATTAAACAAGATACTCGATCTACGTTACTTCCTTTTTTACTTTGCCAGTATTTAAAGCAATGTAAACACAATAGAGTTAAAGATCACCCTAAAGTGCTCTCTCTCCCTCTCTCTCTCTCTCTCTCTCTCTCTCTCTCTCTCTCTCTCTCGCTCTCTCTCTATCTCTCTCTCTCTCTCACTCGCTCTCTCTCTCCCTCTCTCTCTCTCTCTCTCTCTCTCTCTCTCTCTCTCTCTCTCTCTCTCTTTCTCTCTTACCAGATTATGTAACTGTGGTTTTCCGGGAAAAGTCTGAATAATGAATTCCACAACCATACTGTCGTTGTAATCCAAAACGCAGAATATTAATGAGTATAAAGAGAAATATCCTGCGTTTTGGATTTAAATGACATTACAACCGTGGCCTAAATAGATGTCTTAGTAGACCTCAATCAGTCTTCTGTACAGCTTGTGTCATTCCCGTCAAGTGCATATTATAGTTTTGTGATATGTTTTCCCCAGATTTATTGATAAGACCTTCGCATGGTAGTCTAGAGCTCAAGATGCACTGTATTACCATGTTCGATGTGCTTTACAAGAGGTCCTTGGAAGGCCATTAGATTCCAGATTCCTTATTTAGCCCCTTGGGGCATACAGCGAAAGGGGTTTCCTTTAGCCGTAGACTAGTTTCATGTACTTATTTCACACCTGAATATGGCTACTGAAGCGTACTTAAACAACATATCCCAAGAATTCAATACCGCGCCATAGCGGTGTCACCGCGATAGAGGTAGACAAATGGCATATTCTTGACTTAAAGATGACCAGGAATGCCACACTAGTTTTTTGTTTTCTAAACGACATTAATTTGATTATGTGATTGTTGTATTGAATTCACCCGATTCCACTACTTTAATTTGGTGATCTCTGAGATTTCCGAGTTTGCTATGTAAACAGCCAAGGGTTATTTAACATGGATGTATGCACAAGGGACCTCCGAAATAATAATCAGTCTCCGTAATGACGAGGCATTCATGTTATCTTACAAAGTTAAGGATAGGGACAGAAAGAAACCAGAAAAATTGGATTTCAATATTAAGTCTGCACGGTTTTCAACCAGTGACCTTTGGCCTGGCAGGCGTGCGCTTAGTGACCTTAACGGTTCCCTAATTATGTGAAAAATTATAGGGTCAAGTTTGCAAGTGTATGTACTTAAGCGTTTACGTAAGTGTATGCAAGTGTGAAAATAACATTCAATAGAAACACCTTTGTGTGAATAAAAGAGACAGTGATACTTGAATATGTTAAAGATTTGCTTTTATTAGTAAAACAAAACACATGATATGGTCATTATATGTGCATATCATTGCTAACTTAAGGTGACGTTAAAATCTAAAATATCATAACAAACTTGATTTAGCTTCACTATGCAATTTGAATTTTAAAATTGCAGAAGTGTTAATTTTGCAAGCGACAAAGAAATGGAGAAAGTGAAGCTTGTTCATAACGATCAGGTGGTTACATGGAGATCATATATTGTTTGTTATAATTGATTGTTAATTAGAGTTGATTGTTGATAACTCAACTACACGGTAATGACCAAGACGCAAATTATTGTCGATGAACTCCAATGGTTGCCAAAATCAACACACTTCATTATTTCAACACACTTCATGACTTAATTACCAACGAAAAGCTAAATTAAAATGCTAGTCGAGCTTTAATATTTCAACATTAGGGTTGAGTCTATCCGAAGCGGTTGTTGTTGTTGTTGTTGTTAGGGTAGTTGTTGTTGTTGTTAGGGTAGTTGTTGTTGTTGTTAGGGTAGTTGTTGTTGTTGGTGTTGTCATTTGGATTGTAGGGGTTCTGGCCTAGTATGTAAATACTGGCCTCATCTGTGGTTTGGAAAATGGTTTTTTCTCTATGTGGAATATATTTTTTGTTGTTGCAAACGGCGTTGGGGTTGTTGTAATTGGGAAGGCTCACACATCTTCCGGCTTCCTGAATGGGAGAAATGGAGTAAAAATGTAGGTTAGAAAATAGATGATAAAAACCTGATAAAATGCGTATCATTCCATTTAGAAATTGAGGTATCATGTCATATCATTATCTTTTCTTTTGAAAAGCAGATAGACTATAGCCACTGAATATCTTTACAGCTATAGCTATACCTTCAACAAAAGTAATACAGCTTATTAGGTCAATTACAATAATGTAACCAAACGGTGAAAACTATTTATATCTCTTTTCCAAACATTAGATGAATAAAACGGATTGTATTTAGGAGCTCACCAATTTATCTTACACTTCGCAATTGTATACAGAGGAGGTTGTTGGAATTGTATTGACTGTATTATAGTATTATGACTTAAGAAAATGGAGTTCTAAAATTCAAACTAGGGTGGGTATATATAATTATTAATGATTTGTGGCGATATTGTATCAATCTCTCCAGCGAAATCAATATTAATGCGTCGTACTCTCTCATAGTCATAACATACTTATAATTTTGCTTATTAACGTACCGGCTATGACCATAGACATGTGTGCAAATCAAAGCAACTCAATAAATCTCGTGTGCAATATGTACATAGATCAAAGTAAACTACATCTTTTGCTTTAAAATGTGACGTACAGTGGTATTTCAGTGTTTTCCTAAAAAGAAAATTATGAATATCCGTTCCATCTTTAATAGCTTTATTATTAAAACTAACGTCGTGTAGCAGCCGTCCTTGTAAGATACTCTTGTCTGCTGCTAGTCCTGTGCGAAATCCGAAAGTCATTTATTCGGTTAACTAGATCACATTCGAAATCCAAATATCCGGACCTCATATATGTATCCGATTATTATCCGATTTAGAAATACTTCCAAGTATTGGAAATTTAAAAAACAAAACTAACCACGACTACAAATTGAAACACATCAAACTGCCAACTTCCCTATTGTAGTAGAAATAAATCTAAGAAAAAATCACTCTGATTCAGGTCTATTTACTTAGTTTTCCTCGTGTGGTTTACGGGGCCCTCAACTGACAGGAAAGAATAGGATCACTGTCAATCTCTCCCTGCATGTCGCCTAAGAGGCGACTTAGGATCGAGAGGGAGCTTTTTCCCCTATAGGTCCTCTATCTTCTGTCTACCAGGTTGGTTAATATTATCGGGGTGATTTGCTATCTAGCACCGATTATTTTTGACACAAAGGTGTTGTAAAGTCCTGAGTGGTCTTCGTGATGCATGTTTTGGGGCTTGGTGACCATCGTTAATTATATTTTTCGTTTTTGAGAGCTGGTGATTTTTATTTGTATATCTTATCTCCTTTTCGTTTTCTTTCTATGTATTAAACCTATTATTTGAAATGCTTATTTTCTTCCAAGGCGACTTATTTTCTTTCTATTCATAAGCCATTTTCTTCTACTTCTGTTCTTTCTTTTGGATGGATTGATGGATTGCCTTGTCACCCTATGTCAGAGTACATAGGCCACTGACGACAACCTTCCAACCATCTCTATCTTGTGCTAGCTTCGGAAGCCTATTCCAGGTGTATTCCCCTCTTCTCGTATCGTCATCTTTGAACCTGCTCCGTGTTGTTCTGGGTCTTCCCTTCTTCCTGTGCCCCTGTGGATTCCATCTTAATGCTTGCCTTGTGGTGCTTTCTGGAGGTGTTTCCTTAAGGTGTGGCAAGCCAACGCCACCCACCTCATCAATGAGTTGGTCCGTGTTGAGACAGTTCTATCTTTCCAAACCTTGCCCAAGGAGATGAAACAGAACGTGTGAATTCCAGTGGACAAAGCGGAGAGTACTCTATTCCACCATCAAGCAAATCTCTCCAAATTGCGTTGTCAAATGTGCGAAACGTATGAGTCAGACAGCTGTCACCAGGTCTTAAAGAAAATGAGGAAATTTAAACTGCACACTGTCGGCATCAGTGAGTCCATCCGTGAGTCCATCAGTGAGTCCATCAGTGAGTCCTTTCCGAACAGAACAGAGAGACCACATAGGGAAGTAGTAGCTTTCGTCCCCACCAAACATGCATGGAAAATCTTTCAGGGATGGGAGCCGCATGGATCAAGACTTCTTTGTGCATCATTTTCAACAAGGAACAGGATGATTAACCCAACATAATACAGATCTATGTCCCAACAAACGACGCATCCGATGAAGAGAAAGACGATTATACAACATACTACAGAGTGTTGTCGACGGGCTGCCAGGAAACGATGTCAATATCATCATGGGGGATACAAATGCAAAGGTTGGGGAGGACCCACATGATATGAAAAAATTATGGGTAAGCATGGACTTGGAGTGATGAACGAAAATGGAGAGAAAATTGCTGACCTGCTGTGTCAATGGATTTGTAATAGGACGTACTATCTTCTCCCACAAAAAAATCCACAAAGCCAGACGGAGATAACCAGATGGTGTGACAGAGAACCAAATAGACCACGTTTGCATATCAAGTAAGTTTCGAAGATCAGTGCAGGATGTAAATGTAGCCAGAAGAGCTGATGTAGCATCAGACCATCACCTACTTTTGGCAACCCTAAAATCAAACTGAAAAACTACAAAGGGAACAAGTGCTTTAATAGGCCCAATTATGAAGTTAGCCACTTGCAATCAAGGAAGACAGAGGACTTCGGGATCTCACTCAGGAATAGGCTTGAATTAATATAGGATGATGTACAAGCACACAGAAATAAGGTTCTTTCTTTTAACTAATCTATTATCTTACCTTTTCTACGGGCGCTGAGATGACCTTAAAGGATGATAGATCGACCAAACTACAATTAACTAATTTATTATCTAAAAAGAGGAAAATATAATAAGTAATCCGGATGAATCAAACTAAAACTATTCATCTAGCAAAACACCAAAATCAATTCCTTTATTTGATTTATAAGGACAATTCATAATCCGGATCAAAACCCAACTCTTTGTTAGGATCATTATACAATATATGTATTTGGATTTCAATCGAATTTCATAACCGGATATTCTAAAACAATTGACTCGTTTAACCGATTATTTCCAAACCGGACCAATGTTCAGGACTGCTTGCCGTTGGTTTTGATATCCTCTTAAATTAAGTGAACGACAGATGAAAACCATGACATCACAGTTGTTGGAACTTAATGATGATGGTGATGAGTAAATAATATTATAAATTATTCTTTTGACTTACATCACTAAAGTACATTCGTTCGGGACAGAATGTGCAGATTCTTCCCTTGACGTGTCCTGTTACGCAAGTGTAGAAAGCGTTGCAGACTGTGTCGTGGGCAACATGCCAAGGCTTGGTGGCATCTCCGCTTGGGTTGATCTGACATTCGGTTTTCAGAAATTCTCTGATATCTAAATAAGTGAAAGAATACATTCTATGAGTCATAAAGTAAAAAAAGTAAAAGTCGTTCATATATAGCGCACACATCCACGTAGCCGTGCTCAAGGCGCTTTACAATGACAATTATACTTCCCTGACCGACAGCAACACAAAACACATAGGACAAGACTGGCAGCCTGTTAGGCGCGATTACAATTTTCGGACACGGACAACGCTGTCTTAACGGCCA
>JASKDV010212460.1:0-19386 GCA_032466395.1 Aegires albopunctatus | reverse complement strand
GTAAGAAGTTTAAGGCCGAAACACCTGCTCGATGGAGGTTCTCTTCTCTGAAGACCCAATACTGTCTCGCTCTGAAAGAGTTTGCACAAACTACTCTAATGCTTTCTAAAAAAATTTCTTGGAACTTGAAACGATTGACAAAACAGAAATCTCCTTTTGAATGACATCATTATATCCATCTATTTAATTCAATGAAATAGAAATTATAAACATTATCTTAGCTCATTTGAATACTTCAGGGGCATGCCTAGGCCACAGAGACCACTGGAGTGCAAATAATTGAATTGCGTCAATTCCTTTGAGTTTGAAGAAAGAAGGGAGACTGATTATGTGATTATGAATTTGATTTTCCTTACTTGGATTGTGAAGATTGGAATGGAATTTACTGCGCCACTGCGGGATCTAGACTATCTAGAAGGAAAAGAGCTAGAGAACCTGATTCTCCGTCCTGAAAGGGTTTACAAGGTAAAAAATAAAAAATAAACATTAACAATACTTGAACTAAATTTCATAACATTCTTAAAAAATTAATGAACAAGACTAAGAGACATGCAAGCAATAAAAATAATAATGACATTTTATATTAATCTGCTTTCATATAATTCTGCTGCCTGTAAACCTGTAAACATTAGCCCAACTTCACAATCATCAATTGCCCATGGATGTATCTTGAATACTGTGCAGCACTCTAGAAAGTAAAAAAGAGTAAAGCAAAATATTAGTGTCAAAGAGTTGTGGTGGTCTTTTATTGGAGTACCAAAATCATGTGCTATTCTATGATTTACCTTTTATCTAACTTTTACGTAGTATGTGTGTGGTGTTATGTGTACTAGTTCACAAAATCCTTGGGCGGGAATGTGATCGTAGCGTCACCCCACTTGGGCCCCAAGTCTTGAAGTGAGCAATTGTGATTATTAAGGCCTAGTCTTTAATAACCCCTTGATGGGAATGTTTTTCCTGATGGCGTAATTCCCTTGATAGGGTAAGAATCCCATAGATCTAGAATTGATATTGGTCATTTGTTATATAGAATCTATTACGTTGAATAATCAATCGTTTGGTTCATAGAACTAGATGTGAGAGTTATGAAATTGTCTTCAGTTGCTTGGTCTGGTAATGTTAAATTTTATTGGAAGATATGGTGGGTAGTTGATGTTATTAGTGTATTATTTTATAGATTAAATTGTAAAATATAAGTTGGTTTCAATATAGACGTAGTCGTTCTATATTTTGTTTCATAGGGCCCAGCTTTGGCTGGAATAGATCTGATGTCGTAGAGAGAATGGCTAGATCTGGATGATTCAGTGACCTAGATCTATATTCTTCAGCTAGGCTGCTACAACCAAATTCGGCTGTGTTGCTTACAATGACGAATGTGATCCCATGGAAGATTGTACCGCAGAAAAAGAGAGATGTAATAGTTACAATGAACCGTGTAGTTTGTCTAGTGACCTTAATATTATGGACTGTGTTTTTTTTAAATAAGCCTGATGGCTAAGGAGAGGTTTAATAAATTATAAAGTCCCCTTTTATACTCATAAAATATTCATATCAGTTAAGATATTTTAATGAGTTGAATTACTTGAATAATCAGAATTAATCGTCTTATCAATTTTTTCCGTTCTAGTTAGGAGATATTTCTAGAGTACAAACTCATGGTATTCTAATTTTCCCTCCGATTAATTATCTGGAGTTGACAATCCGTGTGGATTAAGTCCTATTGATGATGGGTTGGCGGGTTAACATTGTTCCATTATTTATGAGGTTGGATTGAGAGAATAACTAGATTCTGAATCTAAGGCTTAGGTCGAGTTCCGGAAATGTCCATTCTAGAGCGAGATTAAGTGTAGGGCTCTGAGTTAATTGAATATTATTCATTATGTAATTTTATATGTTATATTCCTTCCAGGAATAAATATTGAGTTGGTGAAGTTCAAATCATTGATGTTTTTTGTGTTAATGGTTAAATTAACATGACTACTGTGAGTATGTGCAGGATGGAGATGTAATTAATATTACTTGTGGTATCCTTGAGGGAGAGCCCAGGGAAGGTTGCAGCTTTTCCAAATAAGGGAGAGCGCAGTTGATCAGTTGCAGCTATCGAAGGGTCGAAGTGTGCTGTGAAATTCCTTATTTAAGTTCTTGTTGAGTGGTTTTTCCTTTTTCATCATTAATCAGAATGATTGTTTGTTGTTATCGGAATTTACTAATCTGACGCAATGAACTTTGTGACCATTAGCTCTATTATTAGTTCATTTAGATTGTCATCAAACAACGCAGGGGATTTCTTATAATGTTTCAAGTTTCTTCGAAAAGTATTGTAAGTTCCATTGACATTTTTTGGAGGATGCTGAAATCAGAAACCCTCTCCTTTCAGTGAATCCTTAGAGAATGTTACTGACTTTTGCTTTTGTGTTTATTGATGCATACATACCAGCCAACTTTTAAGAGGGTAAAAGCGTGCTCCTACACCAGACCATACATACACAGATAAGTCCAATTATACCAAGGAAAAAATAGACTATAGCCAAGAATTTATTAACTATTATAATTATAAAATATTGCAACAGTGCAGCTGCACTACCCTCATCATAGCTGTTTCAAGTTAGATACAAGTTGGCAAACGAAGCATTTCAAAATAATTTGTGTAAAACAAGATTAATTTTTTGTATATTAAGCAGTTTTTGATGTACACAAGGTCTAGTAGGCACAAGTTTGTGAATGCCCCTGTACTGCTTGTGTATATTTACCGATTCAATTACAATATAATAAACATAAGGAATGTCATAGAAGAATTGATAATGACCTTTTTGGAGTTTTGCCAATGGTAATAGGTGTTTTAGAATTACTGTCAATCTGGAGATTTTCTAAATTTGTTTTTATCTCTTCTACATCCACTGATGCTTTTGATCTTGTACGAGTTGCAGGTGTTAATGTTTTATCATCAAAACCACTGAAATGACAAGAAAAAAAGAAAGCAAAAAGCTGAAATGAAATTCCTACTAAAAACCATTTTCAATTCAATTATCTGTATTATTTCCTGGGGAATATTTAAAAGAATTCAAATTTGAAACTGTTTATGCTTGAGAAAATTATTAATTGAGAATAGAGTTAAACGATAATGATACCTAGCATTGCGAGTTCTTGTAGATCTCAGTGCACTTCTTCCTTTGGCAGTCCTGGGCAGAGCTGGTGTCCTCCTTGCAGAACCTATCATTAAGCGAGAGAGAAAGAAGTCAGAGAAAGATATCTTAAAAATGTTTTATTATCATTTAAAATTTATTTCAAAAGATAGGAATAAAATAAATTTATGTAAATTCATTTATCCCCCCCCCCCCCCAAAAAAAAACAAAACAAAAAAACAACAAAACAAAACAAAAATAACAAAAACCCAAACAAAGCAACCAAAAAAAATGTTGACCCAGACATTTCAGCCATAATGATATGAAATTATTTCATAATTCAATAATGTACCATTGGAGGGAGCTATAGACACATGAGATGCATCATGAGCAATGGATTGTGGTGGTGAGGATTTACTTGAATCCTCAGAATCATTCTCAGCTAAGTCATTCTTGCTCTCTGAGGAAGCTTCTCCTGAAGGTAAATTTTGATTTTCCTCTGCTTCATTTTTGAGGTCTATAAGGTTTTCCCTCATATTTTCAAGCAACTTGGCAGCTTGTTTTTCAGTGATGACCTTAGAGAAAGAAAAGTAAGAAATGAACAATGCACCAAAGAGCACAGACTGAGAACAAGAACTAAAATCAGGCTGAAAATAAGCCAAAATTCCATCTTCTTGTTTTCTTTTCATAGCCTTATTGAATACAGATGGACTGGTCAGTTATGTATGCATTGTAGGCAAGTCACTGAAAACTCATTGTAAAGTAGATGCCTTGGTAAAAACCTCTATTATATAAATGCAACATTGGCTTTCTTAACTTTAACCACATCCTGTATTCTTATGGTACAGCAATCAGTGCTCCATTCACTAGATAGTAACATCATGATAATTAATTTACTTAGGGGATATGCTTGAATCCATCAAAGAGGAAATATATTTGATTTTGAGCCATTGAGAAAGATACTAATCTTCTGACCCATTTAGTTGGATTTTAAGCAGGAGATGCAGGGTGAAGAAAATAGTATGTAATATACATTGGAAATAAGCATGGGTGATATAAATTTAAACCATTGAATGATTAGAGATCAATATATCAATATTTGCTATGATCTCGTTTAAAATATAACAATGAGATAAATCATAAATCAAAATACAATATTACAACTAGGAAATGGTAGCATAGCTACTAACCTAAGATTTGCAGAATTTCTATCCACAGAATACCTAATTTGTATTTTCATCTGCAAATTTGTATTCTATCCACCGATGTAACATCGACATACTTAATAATTTTATAACATCAAATCTCAAATATTGACTCTACACACATGCATGGTCCAGTTAAAATATATAAATTCAATAAAAAATTAAAAGAGTAGATTACCCTATTGAAATGTTAATCAAATATTCTAAAAAAATACAGGCATACTAATACACACCCTTTACTAAACATGCAACAAGCCCTGTTATACGCTGTCTTGAGGTGAAAACCGGCAAAAATTTGGATTTGTATTTTTATCACCTAATTTGTATTTTCGACTCAAATTTGTATTGGTTGGCAGCTCTGTAGAAGGCACTAGCTAGATAAAAATCTCAATTGTAAACAGAACGTTACCAGTCTGTATAGATGCATAAATAATAACTAATCCCACTTAAATCCATCTTCTCTGTAAAAAAAACAACAGTTGGTAGAATATGATTAATCAAGAAGAAAATAACATTGATTTGTGAAGATAAATCTGGAAGAAAAATAAGTCTGATTTGTGTACTTACTGTTGACATGTTTTCGTACATGCGGAGAAGGTCTTTTAAGAGCGTCAAGTTATCTGTTGTGATAAAAAGTTGTCCTAACACTTTTAGCCAGAATTTAACGCTGTAAGATTCTGGATTAGACAGAATTTCATTACATATCTTCATCGCCAGACTGTCATGAATTGGGTTTTCCTGTATATTAGAAGATAGAAGAATGTTGATTTTCATTTTTGTTGGAGGAAATATTATTATCATAAATGACAGTAAAAAAAATAGATAAGTTGATGTAGAAGGGCTATGTAAAAGAGCTTAAGAAAAAAAAAAAAAAAAAAAAGCCAACAACCCAAACAGAACAGCTAACAAAACCCAACAATTAGAGCAATTATAGTTAAACACAAGCTAGTTAAGAATAAATCTAATAGAATTGTATGCAATATATTACAGTAAAACCTTGGTTTAACGGACTCCCTTCGGACCACAAAAACAATACGTTGAAGCCAGTTTCAAAGGAAAGTCATGTGACCAATGATAATTTGTCACTCTGTAATGATACATGTACCTGCTAAATCTAAAACGACATTAACTGAATTAACTCCCCAATTTCTGCAAGCACAACACCCTAACAGTTTGGAGAAGGACTTAGATTAAAACACTTAGATTAAAACGTATGTAAAAATAAGAATTGCTAAGACTACAGTGATCAAAGACAAGTGAAATGGAAATGTCAATCACAATGTGGTCTCCCCAGTCTCAAGTTGCATACAAACCCCTATCATTATCATTACATCTATGTGGATTTTACTTGGTCGAAGAAATCATACACTTAGGTTTTCCAATGATTAGACAATGTAAATCAGTGGGAGTGAATCAAGCCCCACCCCATATCATGGCCTTTCATTTTACCGCTCCGAGGCATTAGACTTAAGTCTCATTATCAGACATGGTGTTGACCTGCAAAATGCCGACATCTTTAGATTTAAAGAACCGAGGGAGAATAGTACCATGTCATATGATGCAATAATAGTTCGCCCGTACGATCATATCTAGAGAGGATGGGTGATGCACGATCAGGTGTGAATATCTGGTTTCTAGCATCCTTGAGACCACGGTAAACCTTTACAACCTTCATAGTGCTCGTCCATGATAATATTATGTCATTGAAGATGTCCAGTAAAAGATGTCCTTTTCACAGTGAAATTTAATGGCGAGATTATCGAGTCTTGATACTATGGGAAAACAAGTACGTAATAAAAATGGTTTTTAATTAAATAATATCCCCAAATCGGCCTGTTGCATCCATAAGTACATTTTAGCCGAGTACGTTGTAGACCAGGTGGTTTATGAAGAAAAAGGCACTTTGGGACTCGGGACTTAGAAAAAGGCACTTTGCAGCCGAGTGTACGTTATATACCGGGTACGTTAAACCAAGATTTTACTGTATTGACATTAATAATCTTTTCAATCACAACATGATTACCACACTGGCTGCTCCTGACTTCTGATTATCAACCAAATAATTTGAGTCCGTTAACTTGGTCAGAAAGCTGGCAACGTTTAACTCATTCACTTCAGCCAAAGGGGAAGTTGTTGGAGCACGCAGAATGGTACGAAGAGTAGGCAAAAAAGCCTCTTCAACCAACTGCTGATTTGAACTGAAATACATATAAAATAAAACAATTGATTACAGTTTTCCTGAATGTTACCATAAATAAATAAAGCACAAAACAGAATTATAAGTTTAAAGAATGGTTGATAGGTGACTACAGACACTCATTTGGATAAAAAGTATAAACGATAAATAAACAAACTAAAACAAGAAAATGAAAATCAAGAGATACAATGACATGAAACATGCCCTGTAAATGAATTATCGTAGACGCCTTAGACGTTTTTCAAATAAAAATATATTATAATAGATATAAAACAATGAAGTAATGATAAAAGTAAATGAAATCAAAATAACTACAACTACAACAAGAAATACAATGACATGAAACATACCCCGTAAATGAAATATCATAGATGCCTAAAACGTTTTTCAAATAAAAATATATTATAATAGATATAAAACAGTGAAGTACCGTAATGTAAACGAAATCAAAATAATTGGATCATTTTTTCTTTCTCTTCTTTGGTAAGGAAAATTAATAACTTAACTTATACATTACTCGTCTGTTCATTTTTTCTCTCTCACCTGCTTGAGAAGGCAAACATAGGGAAGAAAACACCTAGACATTGAAGAAGCACAGTGTCATCTTCATTTAATGGATTGTACCACATGAGCAAAAGGTGAGACAGCAGTTTAGAGGACACCAGGCGTCCTGATAACAAAAGTTTTGCAAATCCTTCAACAGCAATGCTGCGAACATCTGAGCTCTGAAGAAATTTAAAAAAATTCTTTATTATTTTTTAAATGCTACATACAGCTAACCAAATTTAATTGCTGTAAAAGTAAAAGCAGGCCAAATTTGCATACCAGAAATGAGAGGATTTCAAAATGGACATAAAGACATCTTTGAACATTCACATGAAAATAGAGAGACAATAGAGATTGTGAAATCTAGAATAATATAACCAATACATTTTCTGACATGGTCAGCCTATCCTATCAGCCTATCTTGTGAGGAAAAAACAAATTTCTTAAGACTATTAAACCCTGGTAGTTTGTTGTCATTGCATCTTCAAAAAATGGGTTAATAGGGCATCCAAGATAAATCTTTTTCAAAATTAGACTTTAAAGTTTTAACTAAACATCGTCAAAAAGCATTGACCCTCACAGCTACTTTCATCCCTCAGCATACAAAAACATTTTCACTTATCACCACCATATTAATATAAGGATAAATCATACCTCGCTATCCAATGCAGCGCTTAAGACTGTAGTGACGCCATTAGCAGCATGACTTAACTCTCTTTTATCATTTCTACTACTGTCTGTGACACTTTCACTTCCAACTGAGCTGTCATTATCCACTCTACTAGACTCATCTGTTTGACTTGCATCCATGTTTTCAGCCTGCGTATTGTCTATCTCATAGTCATTAAAGGCCTCAATGCCATACACATGGACCAAGTCAAAGGTGGCTTTCAACGCTGTTGCTTGTACAAGGGACACATCAATCTGGGAGGCCTTGAAGAACAAATAAAATAAAATTAATATCAAAAAACAAAACAAAAGCAAACCGGAAACAAACAACCAAACCAAACCAAAAAAAAAAAAAAAAGAAAGAAAAAAAGATCTTAACTTTTAAACCACTGAACATTCTAAGCCTGATCAACCATTGTCTAAAGGTCACGACGACAAGATTTAATTTACATTACAAACTTAAATATTTGACATTATGATCAATATGTTACATTGATTTGATTTTCAAATAAGCCAGGGTGATAAACACTCAACAGGAATCATAAATTCAAATTAAATTTATAAACAAACATAACTCAAGTTTAACGTTTACATGAATTTACCATCTGGAAAAACAGGACAAAGGGAAATGAAAAGAAAAGTCCCTCTAATATGAAGAGATACGGTATAGAATTGATAACAGGAAGAAAAAAGAAAATAAAATCACCCTTAAAAATCTAAATAAAAAACTATTTATAATCTGATTGATGTATTTTCCCCCTTTCATTAAAAAAAGGATTACCTGAAGTAAAAGTGGCAGGTGTTGCATTATGATTTCCTTCTTGATAAGACAACAAAGACCAACAGCTTTGATGGCCATATTGCGAACTTGAGCCTCTTCATTGGTCATACCTGGCAAAATCTAGATGAGACAAAATATCAACAATAAGAGGGATAGTAAAAATGAACATAGAGGAGTCCACATAATTTGAACTTGGATAATTTCAAGTTTCCTCGAAGCCTTGGTTTCTTTCTTCGTTGGCTCTATTTTAAAAAAATCCCAGTTAGTACAAACAATATTTCTGGCCTGATTTGGATTAATTCTAAGTCATGCTTTAAATGTTCACGTTATTAATGACTGTAAAAGAACATGTCAACCATCTATCAACTTCACTCCATCCCAAATTGGGGCCCTTGTCACAGTAATGAAAGACTGACTTGTTATCAATTTCAACATAAATCACAGTAAATCAGTAAAATGTAAAGCCTTGCAACTAAGCGGTCAGAATTTTGCCGACCTGCTGGCCTAGGCCTGGCAATAGAGATGAATAGTAACGGTTACGCAATGCGAACTCGGATAATTAGAAGTCATTACTATATCCCAAAGGATATGAATTAAGTGGGTTGCACTGTAATTTAAGTGAGACGAATATATTCGTAGAACAGATTAAAAAATATAATTCATTCTATTAAAATTGTAGAGCAACAGCAAAGAGAGAAAAAGAGAGAAAGAAAGAAGAAGAAATCCATTTTTCCATATGACAAACCTCTTTTTCCATCAAGGTTTGCAGTACAGGGGTCATGCTCTTGATATTGACCTGTGTGAGGAGCTCACAGAGCATTGTGAGGCATTTCAACAATGTCCAAGGATCATTCTTAAGAAATAGACATAAATTGGGTCGCTTTGAAACACGTCACATTTCATTAATAACTAAGAATTGTTTTAAAAGAAATCAAATTATGATATTGTACTATTTAGAAGGCAAGATTAAATAGAGATTATTGCCATTCTATACAAAAATATCAAAATAAATATTATATAGTATTAATAAATAAGAGACACCACAACTGGTAATGATTTTGTCCCTTTATAATAATAATGGTTTATAATGCAAGAGAAATTTAACAAATTTTCTGCCCTCTTGATGAATAGGCATAACAATCCTCTTCTTTACTAAAGCAAACTGACATATATTTTTGAAGTGCTCATTGAATTCCAAAATCATATAAGAAAACCCTAGAGCATCTCATCTTCCATTATATATTACCAAACCCTTCATCCTGCAGGTGACGTTAAAAAATTATGACTGATGAAAGATTGTAAAAAAGATTTACCCCAACCTTTCTAGCCTTTTTAAAATAGATAATGAAATGAAAAGCAAAAGTCTAGGTCTCACATTTTGTTTTTTGACTTCCTCTGTGGCAGGTTGCATTGACTTAATCAAGTCTGATTTCTCTTTATCTAGGTTAGATAAATTTCCTTTCAATTCTGCTGCCCTTGTGAAATCTTGCTTTTGAATGCATTCGTCGAGTTCTTCACGGAATTCGTTTATCTTAATTTTCACACATGCAACCTGTGGAATATCCACTCGAATTATTAATAGGTCTCAAGAAGAGGGTTTAAGATCTTTTATCAATGCTTATCTGGATAATCCCAAAAAGAATGGAACCTTAATAAATATTAAGGAATAAAATATTGAGCACACAATAACAATGTGTATCTTAATGATAGAAAAAGCTATGACTATGGCGGTTATATTACTGCATGTGCCCATCAGACCGGGAAGTGTGCTAGCGGTGAAGTAATCCCCAAGGTCGTTGACCCGGGAAGTGCGCTGAGGATTATTTAATCACATGAGATCTTGTTCTCTTCAAATGGAAATTTCCACTCTTTAACTTTAATCATGGGTAATGTTGTGGTTTGAACTTTGAGGTCAAAGTTAAAATTCAGCCAATCAGATTGCAAGTTATTTAAGTATTCTACCTTTTCCTGTTTTTTGTTGTTGTAATCGTTTGCCAAATGGACGCTATCCCAAACTTGAAAACCTAATCATTGAAAATGCAAATATGTATTTGATTTTATGAAATGCACACTGCATTTTGAATGACTTAGGGACTCAAAAGGTATGTGATTGTGATTAACATCTTTTTCCACAGCTAAATTTAGTTGAGGTTAGTTGTTTTTTCTGCTCCTTTGAAGATAAACAAGAAAGAATGTCTTAAGAATAAATCAAATATAGTTTTCCCCCCAAATATTTAATATCTAAAAATTAATTCCTCATTTCATAAACTTTCAGAAAATATATAATTATATAGGTCCACCTTCTTCCATAAGCGTGAAATCAATTTTTTTTCAACTAGTTCATTTACGAGATTCTCCCTTTGACACACCCCCATTTTACCAAAAGAATCAGTGGCAACAGGTCACACCCGGTGACATCTGTAGCTTTTATTGGCTTAAATATACCTCAGAGAAAGAAACCTACCTTAATCAAGCTGTACATTTTTCACAATCATCTATCACACCTTCCCATTAATTAGTATAAGAGTAGGAAAGAAGGATGACAAAGTGGAAGCTGATATTAAAAACAGAATCAACAAAGCAAGAAATATCATGAGAGGAAAGAATAGCATCTGGACATCCTCACAATTTTACAAACTTAAACCAAACTACCCGATGCTAGCAACATGAATGTCGGGTATAAGAACTGGTGATTAACCCAAACTGATGTTAACAAGCCATAGTCAGCATTCCACACAACCCTTTAAAATATCATACATATCTTCTGACCCCGCAATATCACCAAACATAAACTTCCGTCATACGAGACTAATTTTCTTTGTTAAAACAATTTTGATGGACGGAGCTTTATCGTTCTGGCAGCAACATTTACTACGCATTAGCTATTTAAATAATCAAAGTTGTTGTATTGCATTCATCCATGTCCACTACTTTGGTGACATCAAGGTTTTCCAAGACTACCTTGTAAACAGCCAATGGGTCTTTAACATGCGTATATTATACACATGGGACCTCCTAGATTATAGCTACAAGGATAGGGGGCAGAAGGAAACCTGAAAATTTGGATTTCAAATTCAAGCCAGTACGGGTTTGAACCAGAGACCTTTGGCTTGGAAGGCAAGCACCTTAACCACTGAGCTATCCTCTCCTCCATTAGTCAATTAGAAAAATAAATAATAATTTTTTTTTTAAAAAGTAAATATTCATTACATTGTCTTTGAACTTGAAGGAAAATGCCAAATTGTCTAACTTATTTATACTTCAGGATAGTTTTCTTTTGCATTAACCAAAATGAGAGACAAACATATTACCATTTTATTCAAACCTCGTTGTTCATCTAGATTCAATTGCTTTTCAACTGTACTCAAAGGCTCACGAATGTCTGATATAACCTCAGCCATGGATCCAATCAACTCACTGACATCAGAATAAACTGTCTTCAGACACCTGATTATGTGGGCCATAAGTGTAGGTCCAACACTTTCTTGCAATAAGAGGTCGTGTAATAAGGTCTGGATACTCTTTCTGCAAAAAGCATTGTTGATTATAATTTTCAACTTCAGTTGCAGTATTTATATAATATAATTTCTATTTAAGAATTTAAGAGACACCGGCAATGACCACAATTACAAATATTTCAAGCAAAGTAATTGGATTCAATATAATTGGAAACAATCAGAAAGCAACCAGCAAACAGAAAACAACCATTGTCTGATATTTGTGGTGTCAGAATAATGCTGATTTCTAAAGACGTCAGACAATGTTATATTAAGGCAACCAAAGGCTCTCATCTATCAGAAACCCTTATCAACAACAAAAAATGTCTTGCAGACAATTCAATCGTTTCTTTACATGATCATAATCTCTCTAGTGAAATCTTAAGTAATGACTAATGAGGATTGTATCATTCACCTGCTAGCTTGATCAGAAATGTCCATGTAGGTGAGTATCTTTAAAAGTTGTCCCATTGTGAACTCCAAATCAAATACCTCATCTACATCCTCGCATCCAACAAGTTTATTTGCATATCTAAAAAAATCACACAAGAAAAAAAAAGACAAAACAAGAAATTGTTAAACAAAAAATTAAGGCATGGTAAAGTGGAGAAAAGCAAAATAAAAGTTTAATACACAGTCAGCCCTCTCTTATCCGGATCCCTCCGATATCCGAACGATTTTCTGGAAACGGATTTTGTTATTATTTCTTAGTATGCTACACCGGAAATTCAAATTCCGAATACGAACCCCGTTTTAGAGACAAATCGCTACTTTTACCTCTCTAATCCGAACATTTTCTCCACATTAAAAGCAACCGGTGAACTTATCTTAATTGATATCTGGTTTCCACATCTCTGGTCGTCTAGTCATTTTCAAACACAAACTTACAGTATCGCTTTTCGCACCTTTTGTAACACGTGTTCATGTTTGTTAACTTTTTTTGCACAAGGCTTATCAAGATTCGAGATGAGAACCAGACAAAATTTTCTCACATATATGCAATAACAGGCATTTTCTGTCATTATCTGTAATGCACGGGTTATGTTATTCACTTGTGACGCAAGATGAGTAAACTTGTGAATGAATGACCAGCTGACGTAAGTTGTCGATCACCACTTGATATGACTCCACCACCTTTCTTTCGAGACGATGGTGCAGGTGTTCGTCTTGACCATTATTGTCTATTTGATCATTGATAAGTATGAGCACAATTGCTATTATTAATTTTCAAAAGCTTGGATATTTAGTTGTAGCTCGCAGACCTTCTCACCACTAGATTCTAAGGCTAACTTTGTGGCCAAGTCTAAGTATGACGTCGCCAAAGAGAAGAAGAATAGAGATACTTATTCAGATGAAGCGCCAGTTGGTGAAAATAAAAGACGATAACCCAAAGATGACAATAGCGGAGCTACAACATTTTGTAATAGAGAAGTTTGCCCTTGAAATGGGCAGATCAACAATCAGTGATATAACGAAAGCTAAGAAAGACTTTGAGTAGAGCAATGGTAACGTTTGCTTTGTTGACTGCTTCTCTCTCTCCCCCTCTCTCAGTGATATAACAAAAGCTAATGATAAGTGGCATGCCATCAGCGATAACCAGACTGAAACCCGACTGAAAACAGTTTCCTATGCAGCCCTGGAAGATACCTGGCACAGTGGTGTGCTTATGCAAGTACAAAAATATGTCATTGAGCGATGAGCTGGTCATCAGGAAAGCAAAGCAGATCGGCCAATAACATGACAGTACAAACTTCCAGTTCATCAATAGTAACGTTTGCTATGTTGACTCCCCCCACCCCCTCTCTCTCTTTTACGAATGTGTATATATTGTAGTCGGTGCCATTTCAAATGCACTCAAGTTACATAAGTATACGTTCTGAGGCCTTCTCTCAAATGATTATGCAATTGGTCGGCAATTCTGTCATCAGGAAAATTCTGTAATCCAAACAAATTGCAGAGATTGTTCAGATTAGACCACAAAAATAGTACATTGAAGCCACAGTTTCAAAGGAAAGTCATGTGATCAATAATAATTTGTTACTCTGATACAACAACCTGCTAAAACTAATATGACATTAACAGAATTGACTCCCATTTTTCCACAAGCTCAACATCCTAACCGTTTGGAGCAGGGTTTAATTTAAAACGCATGTAAAAATAATTGCTGAGACTACAGACTAGTAAATGAAAATGAAAGTCAATCACGATGTAGTCTCCTCAGTTTCCAGTAAACACATACAAACTCCTTTCATTATTACATCTATGTGGATTTTAATTGGTCGAAGAAATCATACATGTTATTAGGTTTTCAAATGATTGGACAATGGAAACCAGTGGGAGTGAATTAAGCCCACCCCTTGTCATTGCTCATTGTATGTGACAATAGCCTGAAGTCTCAGAATCAGATATGATGTTCACCTGCAAATTGCCGACATATTTAGATCTAAAGATACGTGGGAGAATGATGCAACATTCCTTGTACCATCATTTATAGAAAGGATGGGTGATGCAGTCAGGTGTTAACATCTGGTTTCTTGCTTCTTCGAGAACGACCATGGCGAAACTTTGCAACCTCCATACCACTTGCTATTCACGTTGAAATTTAGTAATGAGATTATCAAGTCTTGATACTATGGGAAAACAAGTATGTTTTTACTGAAATAATGTCCCCAAAATGGTCTGTAGCATCCAAAAGTACATTATAGCTGAGAACGGTGTTGACCAGGTGTCTTATGAAAAAAAAAAAGAAAAAAAAAAATGGGACTGGGACTTATAAAAAAGGCACTTTGCGGTCGAGTGTACGTTATAGACTGGGCACGTTAAACAGGGATGGAAACAAACTTCAAAAAAAAAAACCCTGAACATTTTTTTTGTGCCTGTTTTACCAATGGACAGCATGTCATGATATTTCTTCCAAGTATTCTTCCTCGTGATAAAAAAACAAAAACGGAAGAGGTTCTATCCCTGATTAAACTGAGGTATTACTATTACTGTATTTAATGATTTCCCTTAAGTAGTCAAATTAATCATTCAAGATTAAGAGAGTCAATTAATTAAAATAAATAAGTAATTATATGTTTAAACTTACTTTTTCACATAAGAACAAAATTCTACACAGTTGGGCCTGATCATATCTAGTTGTTCCTCAAAACTATGCCCAGCTTCATGGATGAAGTGGATCAAATAGCGCCAATAAAATGCTATCTCACATGTCAGTTTGTCTTCTTCAATCAATAACCTTTTGACATAAATATAAAGACAAGATTAATAGAAGCAATCAAAATCAAAAACATATCTTAAATGTGATGAAATATCAGGAACGAAGAAAATTACAGATATCAAAATCTTACCTATCATTGAGTAAATCAAACTTCTGTACCAAGTCGAGAATGCCAGTTGATTTCATTAAAGACTCTAAGACCTTTTCACAAGTTTTTGTACAGCTGTGAACGTCAAGTCTTAAAAGAAACTCAATAACATTGCCCTCACGTTCAGTCAGCCATGCCTGTATCAATTTCTTGGCACACGTTGTTTTCACAAGTTCTAATAAATATAGATATAAGGCAGTAAAAGTGGACTTTGTAGAAATAATAACCACTTGTCATGCATAATAATTAAATGAAAAATATAAGGGAAAATCAATTATCTTTTTGTAAAAAAATATCTTACAAATTTACATTTAAATATCATAGCACTTTTCAGTGATTTGCACCAAGCTTTTTACAAAATTTTACAAATAAAATATACTAAAAGCAATCTCAGGTGCAATGATATTATTCATCAAATAATAACAAGCATGAATTTAAAACAAACACAAAACAACACGCATATTCATTTCTACAAGCCAATACATATTCTTACCAGAACGGTCATTTAAGCCATCTTGCAGGAGTTGAATTCTCTGTTCAATTTTTAGAGCTCTGAGAGGAATTTTTTCAGCAATCACAGAATAAGCTGTATTCCGCACAGCATCCTTGACATCATGTGTTCTATCCAACATGTATGGCAGGGTTGCAGGTGAGGGTACAATGCATGTTAAAATTATTCTTCGTACCTCTGCATTTGGGTCTCGGGTCATTAGTATAACATATGCTGAATTGAAATTGAATAGATGCTATGATGATAAGGAGTGTGAATGAAGAAAAGCAAAGAGATGGATCTAAAAAAGAGACAAAGCAAACATGTTTTTAACAATAATAAAAAAAATTTAAACACCCGCAGTCCATGCTTCATGGAAAAACAGATGAGTAAGAATACAAAAAGATGTTTTCCCTCTATGTTATCCCCTTAAAATATGCATCATTTCATCTCTATCTTCTTTCATATTATCTTTAACCCACTGGAGCCTATTACAGGGTTCATATAACTATCATGAAACAAAATTCAAGACTTTTTCAAGACTCCAGACACAAAATGAAAGAACTACTATATCATCGAAAAAACAAAATGGCATGATTTAAATTAGGTTTTAAATATAGCCTAATTAGGAAAAAGTAATTTATTAATACTATCATTATTATTTTATTTTGTTTTGTTTAAAGAATTGGCAACTGCAATGTAGCACATATATATAAAAATTAAAGGTCGATTTTACTGAAAGCGCTGGTTTCTGACAATCATTGGCCACACTATCTGCATAAATACATTAACCAGCTTCGGGTAGCTTTAAGAATTACACTTGTTGAAGCCTGTTTTATTGAATGCTATTATGCCGTAATGCCTTGAAATTACCTGTCGGCTAGCTGGTGCCCTCGTGACTTCGGCCAATGGGTGAGAAAACCCATTAGCTAAAAGTCACGCTTTTCGTACGCCATATATTTAAGAAATGACTTGAACAAAAAAATCTGTCTTACACAAATTTGTTTTTTCCCCCATGTTTAGTGCAAGTTTCAGAACAATTTGTGAAGTGGTTTCAGCAGAATTGACGATGAACGTCACAAACAGAGGATTTTATAGTAGAGATTCGTGGGCGATAAATGGATCCAGTTTACATAACATGTTCCTGATTTGTAATTTTTCTTTTTTCACGCTTTAATGGTGATTTATTGGTGTCAAATATAAAAATATTCATCTAAAATATAGTTCAAGTAATGTGTTGTACTAGAACTTACTTCGTTTTGTGTGTAGGAATGAACGTTATGGAAAGTAGATTTAGTCATATAATTAAGCATTGAAAATTGTCTGTGGTGGATGTAAGAGGCTCAGTGTAAGACCAATACCAGTGAGTGAACCCTTTACTTTCTAAACTCATCAGGACTTAGATTATCCAAAAAATTGTGCTATTACATTAGTCACTAAGAGCATTTATTCCAATTTAAAAAAATTATAATACCTTTTATGACAGGACACGTGTCTTCTGTAGGATCTTGCAATCTGGCTAGAGCAAGAACTGCATGTACGCGCACAGCAGGACATTTATCCTTTAGCCTCTCAAGCATACAATGATAGATTTGATCATACAGAGAGTCATCAATCAAGGCACCTTCTCCAAGGTTATGCAACAGTCGTGTAACCAACTGGCAAACTCTAAATCTCACACCACGCTCCTTTGCACTGTGAACCTGAAACAGGAATATTTAAATAGAGAAAAGTAAAGAAAACAGCATACAGTCTGCCCTCCCTAATCTGGATCCCTCTGTTATCCGAACGATTTTGTTCTTATCATTTCTTAGTATGCTAAACTGGAAATTCCAAATCCAAACCCCCCTGTTTGGGGACGAATCGCTACTTTTACCTCTCTAATCTGAACATTTTCTCTACATCAAAAGCAACCGATGAACTTATCTTAATTGACGTCTGGTTTTCATCTGTCTGGTCGTTTGGTCATTTCTAAACACAAACGTACGGCATCGCTTTTTGCACCTTTTGTGACATGGACACTGTGACATGTGTTCACATTTGTTGACCTTTTTTGCACCAGACTAACCAAGATTCGAGAAGGGAGGTCCAGACATACTTTTCTCACATCTATGCGACAACGATCCCAGACCTTTCTCTATAATACACTGATTGTGTCATTCACTTGTGACGGGTGATTGCACAAACTTGTGAATGAATGACCAGCTGACGTAAATTGTCGATCACCACTTGATATGACTCCACCCCATTTCGTTGGAGACAATGGCGTAGGTGTTCGTTTTGACCACTCATATTGTCTGTTTGATCATTGATAAGTATGAGCACAATTGTTTTTTTTAATTGATCTAAAGCTTGGATATTTAGTCATAGCTCGCAGACCTTCTCACCACTAGACCCTTAGACTAACTTTGTGTCCAAGTGTAAGTCTAGATATGTCATCGCCAAAGTGAAGAAGAATAGAGATAGCCCTTCAGGTGAAGCATGAGTTGGTGAAAAAATATTACAATAACCCAAAGATGACAATAGCAGAACTACAACATTATGGAAAATAGAAGTTTGCCCTTGAAATGGGCAGATCAACAATCAGTGGTATAACGACAGCTAAGAAAGACTTCGAGTACAGCAATGATAACGTTTGCTTTGTTGACTACTTTTCTCTGTCTCTCAGTCATATAACAAAAGCTAAAGATAAGTGGCTGGTCATCAGTGATAACCAGACTGCCCTTAATGCAAGGACAAAAATGTTGACCGCTTCTCTCTCTCGGTCTGTCTCTCACTCTCTCTCAGTGATATAACGAAAGCTAAAGGTAAGTGGCTGGCCATCAGCGATAACCAAACTGAAAACAGTTTCTTCTGAAAAGATCTTCTCAAAATCTCTCTCTCCCTCTTCTTTCACGTATATATGTATAGTAGCCGGTGCCACTTCAAATGCACCTGATTTACATAACTATACGTTCTGAGGCCCTCTCTCGTATGATGATTATGTAATAATTCTTTAATCCGGAAATTCCTGTATTCCTAACAAATTGCTGAGAACAGGTGTTCGAATTAGAGAGGGCAGACTACATTACAATTTATCATACATAAATCTTCATTGTGTAAACTGGCAACAGGTCTCTTAAATGATCACATTATTTGACATGTTTCTTTGAAGTGGAACATGCATGTATGTCACTTTTATAGGTTTTGAGATGCATACACCTTCCCATATAGCCGTGGCAATTAAGTTCTTCGATCTAATCTCATGTTCACCCATTCTAGTCAATATTTTGACCAGACAGTCTTTAAAAAGAGCGTGCAATAAGATTTTAAAAAAAAAAAAAAGGAGGAGCTTACATTTCTATTGATACCCATGCGGTTCAGGCATGGATGCAAGTGAAAAATGTCAAAAAGCCTGCAGACAACCTGTAAAATCTCAAAAAGCCTGCGAATGGGTCAACGTGGATACATACCCAAGAGTACAGAAGTTACAGCAAACCATTGAAAGCTAAATTATGACTACTATAACCAT
>JASKDV010212438.1:0-10244 GCA_032466395.1 Aegires albopunctatus | reverse complement strand
TTATTATTATTATTATTATTATTATTATTATTATTATTATTATCATTATTATTATCATTATTATTATTATTATTATTGTTGTTGTTATTATTATTATTATTATTATTATTATTATTATTACTATTATCATTATTATTATTATTATTTTTTTTTTTTTTGTGTTTTAAAAAAATAAATGAAGAATGATTTATCAATAAACATGACTGACATATAATAAAAAATGTGCAGTACCTTGCTATATTTTTAAAAAATAAATGAACAATTCATTATACCTCTCATTTGTCAAAACAAAAATTTAGTCACCTAATCAGCACCTCAAGCTCTCTCTTTTCTAGGGATAGGTGCGAAAAACAAATTAATCTCCATTATTATTATTCAAATGTTTCATCGTTGTATTCTAAACCAAAAGGTGGAGAGAAATGACAAGCAATGGAAACAGTGGTTTGACAAAGAAGCACCTGAAGAAGAAATCATTCCAGATGGTTACAACAATTCCTTGGATGTCTTCAGACGTCTGCTCCTTGTCCGTTGCTGGTGTCCAGATCGCATTTTGCCAATGGTAAAAAGATTGTTAATTATAATTGATTTAACTTGGATTACATAATTGTGTAAATTTTATGGTAATATTATTTCTAGTGTGCGCTGCCACAAAGAAAATTGGTAGTCCATGCAGTTATGAAGATGGTGATGGCAATATGAAAAATATCTATCTTAGATATGATAAGAGACCAACTTGTACTTCATACATTTCTGAATAAACAACAAAAGCACCAACAACTACAACAACAATAACAATAACAATGATGTACATTATGTTCATACATTTCTGAATAAACAACAAAAGCAACAACAACTACAACAACAATAACAACGATGTACATTATGTCAGGGAACAGATTCTAGAAGGATAATATTTTGAAAAATTAAATTAAAAGAAAAATATTATGAAAAATGAAGAAAATTAAGCATCTGCAAAATGTGCAATGCCATAGACATTATTTTGCTAATTTTATTTTTTTCACAAATGTATTTAATGTTGTTTAAAATTTTTAAACGTTTTTTAAGCTATTGCAGAATGTTTAATGCCATGAATATTATTTTATCAATTTGACTTGAAATTAAATAAAAAATGTCTCCATATTCCAGTCTAAAAAGTACATTGCCGATACAATGGGAGAGAAATATTCTGAAGGTATCATTTTGGACATGGAGAAAATGTGGTCGGAAAGCAACACCAGATCGCCATTGGTCTGCCTGTTGTCAATGGGTTCAGATCCTACACCAAATATTGAAGCTTTGGCCAAGAAACTCAGACAAGGTAAGAAAAAAAAAATTATCCAAAGCTGATGTTTGTATTTGTTATTTAAAATTATATATATCTTTCATCTTTCTAAATGCTGTTATTTTCAATTTTATGATTAGATTTATAGCTAAGAACCTCTGTGGAAATCAGATGATTTTTAAATTTCAAACTTTATCTTTTTATCATGTATTTTATAGAAGGCTTAACTCATTAGACCATTTCCCATCATTTGGATAAAGGAACACACTACCATTACCATTGGTACATTCCATTACCATTGGTACACACAATTACACACCAATAAGACCTTTTTGTTCTGTTCTGAGAAACGGACAGAATTATTGGTCCATGTTTTATGAAATCTTGTTTATAAGATAAAAATTAAAACAAAATGAATAAATTTATGAAAATTAGATAGATCTATAAACAAAATGCCCTATATTTGTATTTTTAAAAAAATGTTTGTGTCTATTATGAAATAAACAGTTCAACACCATATAGGTCGGAGATGGGTATGATTCTGTGTATTCAATAATTTTTCATATAGGCCAACCCATTCAATAAATATTTTTTTCAATCTATCATCTTCAAGAATGCCGTGCCATCTCTATGGGTCAAGGCCAAGAAGTTCACGCACGCCGTCTCCTGCAACAGGGAATGACAAGCGGGGGCTGGCTGTTGCTTCAGAATTGCCATCTGAGTTTGGACTACGTTGTGGAAGTGATGGACTCCATCATGGAGACGGAAACGATCCACGAAGATTTCCGTCTTTGGGTAACCACGGAGGTTCACCGCAAATTCCCCATCAACTTCCTTCAGGTAAAAATTGAAGTTATATTTGCTCTTGTGTAGTGCTCATCTCTGCTGTGCAATCTTGCTCATGGCGCTTGAAAATTATTATGCTCCTCTGACCATTAACAATATAGAATATAATGGACAATTAAGACTAAAGGTTTAATGACAGTTTGGGACACGGATATTATTGTTTTAACTGCTGGTACTCAATTTTACACCTGAGTCGAGTGAAGCAATAGGAATCAATTTTCTTGAAAAACACAATGGTAAGGATGTGATTTAAATCCAAACTTTATGATTTCTAGTTCACACCTTACTTATATCGCCTTTTTTTGTTCACATTTTTGAAAAAAGTTCATAAATTGTACACAAATACCTGACCAGCTCTTTTGGCTTTCATTTTTCACAAATATTCAGCCACACTAAAGGCAGAGAAGTTAATTTCTGGTTTCATTTTTTTCTTCTCTCTTTCCATTTGTGATATTGACAGATTTCCATCAAATTCACCAATGAACCTCCTCAAGGCGTAAAGGCGGGATTGAAGAGAACATACGCTGGCATCACCCAGGACTTCTTGGACATTTCCAATATGCCACAGTGGAAACCAATGTTGTACGGTGTTGCCTTCCTCCACACTGTTGTTCAAGAAAGACGCAAGTTTGGTCCTCTGGGATGGAACATTCCGTACGAATTCAATACATCAGATTTGAATGCCAGTATTCAATTCGTACAGAACCATCTGGATGATCTAGATCCAAAGAAGGTGAGCATTTGAAATTGAGTACTTAGTTTGGAAAAAAATTGCCTCTGGTTGATGGACAATACTATTTGAAGAGATTCATGTTGGTATATTGAAAGAAAAATGAAATGTCTGTTCAAAGATCATAATTCTTCAAGTTCAATGAAATTATAATTTATTCTATGACATTTTTCCTTAATGATTCCCATATTTTGAATACTCACTTATCATCCATGATATTTATATTTTTATGATGATTAATTGATGTACTACTAAATGTATGTATGCATCACATTGTTCTGGTATTTTGTATTTTAGACCAAAGGCCTTTTTTCTATATGAACAATTGTTATTTATATATTAAATAGTAGGGCATGATGATGATGATGATGATGATGATGATGATGATGATGATGATGATGATGGACAAATTTTCTTGATATGTAGACACTTTGTACACCTCTTGATGTCATCAAACAACTTAAATCTTTCTATTTATCTGACTTCAAACTTTGCATTAACCGTTACAAAACTTTTTCATTTCCTTTTTTGTCTAAGGGTAAGAGATGAACATTTCAAATTTTAAAAAATTTGTTTTGATGATTAAGAATATCCCTAATTTTTTTTTTCATCTGACATCAAACTATGCACGATATCATATATGTTATTGCAAAAACTCTTACATCTTTTATTTAATTTAATTTGTTTGTTTGTAAGAGAAAAACATTTAACTCTTTGACTACCATGAAAAAATGCCTGAAACTTTCAATTTGGACCTCATCTCAAATACCTGCAATGGAGAGTAGCCGCTCAGAGCAGCCGATGATAGTTTTCTAATATTCATCCTGGCTACTCAGAGCAGCCAATGGATGTCAAATTCTAAGTTCTATTATAAGACTTACTGCAACATTTTAAAATGAATTAAACACTTTTATCTTTCAGGGTGTCAGTTGGGTAACGGTGAGATACATGTTTGGAGAAATTCAATACGGAGGCAGGGTGACGGATGACTATGACAAACGTCTGCTAAACACCTTCTGTCGCATTTGGTTTGGTGAAAATATGTTTGCTCCCAACTTTGTCTTCTACAAAGGTTACAACATTCCCAAATGTAATAAGATAAATGAATACCACGAATACATCAACAACTTGAATTTGAGTGATCCACCAGAAGTCTTTGGCCTGCACGGCAACGCTGATATTACGTAAGTAACAGTAGAATGAGTAACATTGATTTAACAAAAATCCTTTTTGTTAAATCTTTCCCTTATGTATCATTTTATTTAATCAAAGAAATTACCAATAACAGACACTTATTTTAAAACAGCTACTCTATATATGCTCTCAAGAGAGTTGAGAAGGCACTTAATGAAATTTTCTTCAGATCGATAATTGAGTAAGTCTGTGAATCTGCTTGTGGCATGCAGACAGGGACTATAAGGCTATCTTTATTTTTCTCCAGATACCAGAGTGAAACTGCTAAATCTGTATTAGACACCATTCTCAACATTCAGCCAAAAGACAGCTCTTCCGGAGGCGGAGAGACTAGGGAATCGTTTGTGTACAAATTCTGTGATGATGTGCTGAACAAGCTACCCATGGATTACGATCCATTTGAAAAGAAAGCGTGCCTGAATAAACTGGGCTACCTTGAGCCATTGGTTATTTTCCTGAGACAGGTACGGGATAAATTATCATTTCATCAAGTATTAAATGCAATGGGATTTTGAGAGAAAAATTAAAGGAAGTCTTTTGGTCCTATAATAATTAAATCTATATACACTTGTAGGACATACAGTGCAATCTGGTTATATTTATGTTGCTAGGACCGCCAATACAGGTCCGTATAAGCAGGATGTCGATATATCAGATCAAGTAATAGATAAAAGGAAAAAAGTGGAGGGATATTACCAATGCAAGGCGCCAAGACAATGTCAATCTGGATTTATGTTGGCCTTAATCTGGTGGAGAGCATACAATTTCATTGGCCTACATGGGTCTAGGAGACAGACATTACTGTTTGAATCGCATATGTTTTCATTTGTGACTTTCACAAATAATTTATTGGCTATCAACAGGAATTTATCTTGTTTATTTACTTATCATTGTCTTCACCGACACAAGGGGCATGATATAAGATTTTCTTTTAGGGCTTTTCATCAAATTTATTTCGATATATCGGATTCTTCTTTACTTATAATATATAAAGAAAAAAATGGGACTTTGAAATGAAGACATATGCAGGAAGCTGAGATAAGTGATGACCATATAATTATGTTGGATGCACTGTATAACATTTCAGATCATGTCCAATATATTGAGATCAAATGGTGTCCTTCATTATACATAATTGTAAAGCGCAGAGCTCTCTATAGAAATTTATACCTTTTAATTGCTATAAATACTACTGGGACTACTACTTTAACTTTTACCACTATAATTAATGTTGGATTTTGCATCTCCATTTGTCTCCCCCATAGGAACTTGACCGTATGCAAAATGTCATCACAGCTGTGAGATCAACTGTCAGTGACTTGAAATTGGCCATTGATGGTACCATCATCATGAGTGAAAATCTGCGTGATGCCCTGGATTCCATCTATGATGGTCGCATTCCTGGTGCTTGGAAAAAGGTAATGGAAAATGTTGATGTTTTTGTTTTTTTCTTCCTTCAGCTTATTTGTTTATGCCTAGTTTGCTTTCTATAAATGTCAAAATCCAATATGTTTCTTTTAGAATGCATTTAATAGATCAATTCATTCTGAGTAGCTTATTTTGCTTTTTATTTTATGTTGATATCTTAAACAGTTTCAGAGATATGACTTTCTTAAGATATCTAGTCAGTGAAAATCAAAACTGAGAAAATTGCTTCTTTAGTTATGGTTTTCAGTAAAGATGTTAATGGGCCATGATAGTTATTCAGCGACCCAAGGCATTTTGACTTAAATTTCAGAAAAAATATTTGAACACAATAACATAAGAAGTTGTAGAACCAGATAAGCAAAAATCCAACATTTTGTTGAAGTAAACGAAAATCAACTTTGTAGGCCCATATCTCAAAACTGAGCCTAGTAACTTGTGAAGGGTTTTCCTATGCTGCCACACAAATAATTACTGTTTATGCCTCTTCCATCTTTGCTAGATTTCTTGGGATTCCAGTACTATCAGCTTCTGGTTGAATGAGTTGCAGGACAGAAATACGCAGTTTAGGTCTTGGTTGTACAACGGTGCCCCCAAATCATTCTGGATGACAGGTTTCTTCAATGCACAGGGATTCTTAACGGCCATGAGACAGGTGAGATATATTGACTTTAACTCTTTGAATCCCACAATTTTTATTGTTGAACCCAAGCAAATTTTGGCTTTTCTTTCTGTCCATCTTTCACCATTTATAACATTTTCAAAGTTCAAATAATCATTCTATAAACAAATCTGCCCTTGAATCCAAAACGCAGAATATGTCTCTTTATACTCAATAATTAATATTCTGCGTTTTGGATTCAAACGGCAGGAATCCTCCTCATTACCCAATTAATTTCCTACAATTACATTTATACCTTTCATAAGTTATTCATACTCTTGAAGGGGCCGTTACGTGATTTGGGAACCTGGATTGTGATAAATTGACTGGGAAAAATTAGGCTCGGTGTCAAAATGCACAGTTGTGCTGAGCCAGAAAATGTTGCTTTGATGCCTTCTGTATCAATACATGTAAACTTCTCTACATTTCCTATAGTAATTTCTGTTCAAACAAAGCAAAAATATTCAGTCTGTCTCTTTCATTTTGTTTGTTATAGGGTTAATTGCTTAAATTTTCAATCGCTGTTTCATATTTTGTTCTTGAAAAATTACAGTAAGGGAACCGCTAGAAAGAAATAATTTAAAAAAACAACAACTTTCTATTTCCAATTTTAGAAAGTTACCAGGAATCACAAAGGCTGGGCTCTTGACACAGTCATTCTTCACAATGAGGTGACCAGGTTTGACGGCCTCGATAGCGTACCCCAAGAACCACAGGAAGGTGTCTATGTCCATGGATTGTATCTGGATGGTGCTGCTTGGGACAAAAAGAACAGCAAACTAATTGAATCTAAACCAAAGGTGAGCATCCTGTTTTTGTTTTTATTTTAGAAATGATTGTACACGGGAAAACCCGCTAGAGGTTAGAGACATCGTGTGAACCATGAGGATTCTAAGTCACCAACTGAAAGAGACAAAAATTTGGTGTTAGATCAACAGTCAATCCAAAATTGGAATGGATGAAACAAATGCAATCAAAGTTAAACAATACAATATCAATCAATTCCATGTCAACATAAAAAAAGCAACGAGCAACAACATAAAAACATAGATTAGAGTATTTTAGAATGTTCTGTCAAATATTGTGATGGCTGTAAGTTCAGCATGAAAAAAAGCCTTCTGACCACGAAGTTGGCGACGTTTGAGTTGAAGAAAGAAGTATATAATAGATAACGTTGTTTTAAAACAAAGAGAATAATAATGAATTCTAGACTGTATTTCTGAGACAAGTGCCACGGCTATTGAATCCCATGACATTTGCACCATATTTTAATGAAATAATTGCATGTACTTTCATTTGTGTTTTTCTCCTAAATATGTTTCATTTCCCTATACATATCTCCAATAAATGATTATCACTGAAAAAAATATGAAATTTTTAAGAAGACTTAATGTAATATGGGAAATAGGATGGCAACATTAGTTTTTATGATCTCATTGAATTATTGGATTATCCTATTTAATTTTTCTGTTCTCTGAGGATATTTAAACTATCCTTTTTCTGCTCATGAAGCATATTCAATATATCCTTAATGCCTGAGAACCTTTGGCACTTGTAACATGTTGGCAGTTTGTAAATATGTGTAGTTATTATCACAATTAAAATTATCATTAATATTATTATATTGATATTCTTCTTTCTTCTTTTTCTTCATCTTCCACTACTTCTTACTATTATTATTATTATTATTATTATTATTATTATTATTGTTATTATTGTTATTATTATTATTATTATTATTATTATTATTATTATTATTATTATCATCATCATCATCTTTATTATTATTATATTATCATTATTTTTAAAACAAGTAAAAAAACAATTCAAATTGAAATTGAAAGTAGGTTGGGCTTGCTCCTTTGCTCCAGAGAGAATGGATTTATTGGCCAACAGGTGTCCAGAATTAAAATATTTACATTAAAATAAGATAATTTATTGATAATGAGGTTCTCACCTTAGGAAGACATTATTTTAAAGTTTTGCTGGCAGTCACTAGTCAGTCTATTTTTTGATAGTGGCGTTTCAAAGCCTTAGTCAAATTACAATAGTGCTTATTTGCCTCATAAATTTATTAGATGATATTTGATCATTATTGATATTGTTGTCTTTGACTTACAGATGTTGTTTGAGATGATGCCAGTTATCCACATTACAGCAATCAATGCCATCGGTGCATCTGAAAACACCAAGTTCTACAAATGTCCCATTTACAAGAAACCTCGACGTACAGACCTGACCTACATTGCTGAAGTATCACTACGCACATCTCCAAGCGTTCACACAGATCACTGGATTTGTCGTGGTGTTGCATTGCTTTGCGATATCAAATAAAGAAATTGTAAAGGACCTTAAAATAGAATGGCAAATTATATTTAAATACCTGGTATTCATTATCTTTCACTAAACCATTTTTCTTGTTGTTTTTTTAAATGTGAGATTTACAAGTAATTGCATTAATCATACAAGCTGTATGGGAAGTTAAATCAAAGAGAAAAAGGAAAACTAAAGTTGCATAGTCAATGAATTTTAACTTGATCTTCCTCTTATTAACTCAATGCACTCTCTCTTGAATTATTTTGATCTTATTCTTTTAATTTGTTCTATTTTATACATGTTTCTTCTGTGAAAATTTACAGCTTCGACGTTTAGTAATTTGCAATAATGCTGCATTTATTCTGAGAAAGGCTTTCTTCCAATATTGATGGGTTTTTAAAAAATTCCTTTTGTCAATAATTATCATAATGTTAACCTCACTCTTTTCATCCAGAGCTTCATTTAAATAATCAATATTTCATCAAAAAAATGTCTTGTATGTTTTAGAAATTAATAAAAATATGAAAATGCTTGATGAAATTTTTAATGTTATTATTTTTTATTATCAGCCATAGTGCCTAAATTTTAAAAAATTGTCAACTTTTTCTTATCAATTTATTTCTTGATATGTTTACCTCCTCATTGATCTAAATTTTTATTCTTAAAAATGCCATCATTTGTTATTTTCCTCTTCATAAATGTGATCCCACTTTTTTGATAACCATTTTTAATACAGGTGTAAAACAAATAGACCCTATGACATCATTTCTTATTTTCCTATATTTAACCTTTCTTTTATGAAATGAACTAAGATTGCCGTCCAATCATGAATATGAAAACAAATAATTTTTTAATACCTTTTGGTGAAAGCTTTATTGTTTACAAAATGGCCTTACGAAATTAATGCGCTGATTGTTTTTTATATTGATATTTTCATTTACGCTGCTGAAGTTATGATTATTAAATTTTATTAAAAATCATCTTATTGATGTGTAAAAGTAATGATAACTCCATAAATTTTCTTCATTTGTTTCTAGTCTTTTTTTGCTTTCAATCGGAAAATACTTCAGATCAGAAATCCTGCCATTTTCTTAAAATTACATTCATACTTTCCATTCTTGTTGAATTTTCTCATTGTGTCATCTTTTTAAAATATATGTATATGAAGTTTTATGTGATGTAACCATTACTATTACCTGAAATTCCTCATTTATTGTTCACAATTTCATAAGAAAATATATTGAAGAAAAAAATAACTTTAATTGAAACAAAAATGTATTTGCATTGAAACCTGTGATAACAATATCTTTAACACCTAATTTAATTTTTTGTTTTGTTTTGGTATCATTTACACAAGAATATTTTTCCTTTTTCTTTTTAAAAATCATGACGTCCAAAACATATTTCTGTATGTCATTCTATTATATGGTATCTACAATTTATATGGGCAAATCTATATTTAGATAGCACTTGAATATTTTCAATTATATTTCTTGCTTAACCTGTGATACATCTTTCAACTTCTTAACACGTTATATGTTTTATATAGATTAATGTTAATCATAAAGTGTAGAAAAAGCTTGTCAACCACATTCATAAATATTAGTATATTCTTTTATTTCACATTTTTATTATTCTTTTCCTTTGATATTAATAAAGATTATAAATATGATATTAAAATTGTTTCCTTCGTTTTTCTGATTTTGATGTGAGCAGACCTCCCTAGTTTGAAATTCAAAATTCTGTAATGGCTTCATAATTTTTTTGTAATTTGACATAAATTTCTGTAA
>JASKDV010212427.1:0-10244 GCA_032466395.1 Aegires albopunctatus | reverse complement strand
TTATTATTATTATTATTATTATTATTATTATTATTATTATTATTATTAGTAGTAGTAGTAGTAGTAGTAGTAGTAGTTGTGTAGTAGTATTATACATTCTGAATTACAATTGCTGAAATACATTGCTTTTAAGATTTTTTGTTAATAGATGATGTGACCAGGTTTGTTATTTTTTATTAGGATAATTCTTTAAATTTAATATTGAGGAAGGAAATGATTGTCAACATGATAACTGGTAATGGATATTATAAATTGAAGAGGATGAATAAAATAATTTTTTTTTAAAGAAATGTCTTAACAATGCCATTCTTATCACTTGAGATGGATATCTCAGCTTAGCTTTTGATGTCTTTGTCAGAGAGATGAAAATGTTTGAATGTTACTAATGAAACAGCTGTAAGAGAGTGGCCATCGATACAAATTTTTTTTTGATGATTTGTTTGAAGATATTTTTCTTGTCATTTCATTTATTCCCAGAGTAAATGCCATTGAGGGAATTTTTGTGTTTGGCGACCCTCAGGTATGTGTCGTTGGAATTGGGTCCAAGCATTTCAATATCTTCCGTCTGTTTGAGGCTCTTGTAGAAAAGGGTTGGATACTAAATTCTCTCCAGTTTCCTTCCAGGTAAATAGACATTTAAAAAAAAAAAAAAAATCAAATTATTATTTAAATAATTAGTTTACCTATGACGCAGGTCAATTTGTAAATAAGTACTAAAGCATGAGAATGTTTTCCATTTTTATTTCATCTATCTGCCTTGATTATTGTTTGTTACACCGATGATAATTTCCTTTTGGTTTTGTTTAAATTCATGTTATATTTATTTCCTTTTTTAAATGCATTTTCTTGCTGTTTTCATATGTGTTGTGTCATCTCATTTCACTAGCTGAAGGCTGGTTGAAAAACACATCAATCTTGTCCTTGTAATAGCTGATGGTCATGGGAATGATCTAAAGTAATAATTCCTACTTAAATAAGGCAAAACTTTCTTCACCTCTTACGATATGTTGAACATTGTTTCCTCTCACTTGACAATGTCTACCTTTTCCCATAGCCTGCATTTGTGTGTGACTCTCCCTCAAACTCAACCTGGCATTGCTGATGCATTTGTCAAGGATGTTCAAGACAGCGTTACTGAGATTATGAAAGATCCCAAGGCTGAATGTGGTGGTGCGGTATGTATACCTTTCAAAGTATTACTGTAATAAATGGCATGTATTTTGCAAAGTGATCTGCATAAAGTAGCAGTAAAATAAAAAAAAGAAACAAAACGTTTACTGAATCATTTGAAAAACTTGAAACATGAATGGTTGAAATTTGATGGCACAAGAAAACTTATAAAAAGTTGCATAGCTTTTGATCAAATATCATGTGATTCATAAAAAAGTAACTCAGCTTTGAGGGTACATAATTTGCTAATGAATCAGAGAAATTAAAGTAAATTTCACAGTTGACAACAACATTTATTTGTAAACAATTCCTAAAATTTTCAATATCATCGTGCATGCAATAACTAAGCTTCGAACATAATGGTGAAACGTATAAAAAAAAATGCAATATCAAACCAGTAGGAAAGCGGCACGTTACATTATGCAGTAGAGGCAGTGTTTTAGAGACTGATTTCCTCGTCATCTTGGTTAATTTCATCTGTTATGGCTGTGATGGGTGGCCATTCCCTTTCTTTCTTTGCGAATATCCAGTTATAGTGATTTTTCTAATAAGTTTGTTTACAGTATCTACTTTCCATCTTTTGCCAGATAATTCATTAATAATGCACTTGCCACGCCAACCTTTTTCTTTAAACAATTCAATCACTAAATTTGTCACTGTTGGTTAACACCATTTGTCATCATAATACAACAGGAATCGCTGTAAATATAGATTTAGATCAAGTCTTACGGATTTCTGTTATGATTCGTGGTGGGTAATGTTCATGGACATTGTTTTGCAGTGCGATCATAAGTGCTGTATGTGGTGTGTAACGGTGTCCCCCAATTCGATAGTGCAATTTTGTAGTCGACATTTTAAAATCACTGTATCTTTTTATCAAACAAAGGTGGATAATCAAAATTTCTACCATCAAGAGATAAATGATTGAAAAAAATCATGTCAAACTCTCAAAGTATTTTGTGTATCGAGCTAGAAATGACATTAGCAGTCATTAGCTCAAAGTTGAGTTACTTTTTTTTGAATCACCCGATATATATATATAGGCTTGCAAAGTCAGTCAACTATAGCTTTTAAGCATAAATATCTCAATGATTAAGATACTGCGTTATAAAAAGCAAAGTGCTCAGAATAAAGTCCTCTACTAAATGAACTCATAATAAAGAAATGTGGTGATATGACAACTAGAAAGGATTAGGGACGATTTACCTTTTTTTTTATTAATGCATAAACACTTGGTTTGTTTTCTTTTATCAGGGTGCAATCTACGGCATGGCCCAGAGCATTCCTGACAGAACCCTTGTCAATGAAATTGCTGGAGCTTTCCTAGAAGCTTGCTACAACACAGAATATGTCAAAGATTCCAGTGAAGTAGCCAATGGAAAACCATCTCAGCCACAGAACGGAGATGCTCATTAATATTACAATGTTTTTTTATCACCTTGAGATTTGCCCTTTGGAATTCTGTGTTGGTTTTTTTAATTTTATTTATTTATTGTAATTTATGAATTTTGATGTAGTGGCATAATCATATCATGAAAAAAAAATAAAAATAAATCAGATTTATTGTAAAATTTGGTGAAAAGAAATGCCATTTAAAAAATATTGGGTTATATTGTAATATTCTGCATGTTTCTATATTTATTGGAATTTAAAAAATCAGACCTGTAAATCCTCAGACAATTGAATTTTGTCTCCCAACCTTTCCACACTGCTGTACACACATTCAGACAGACTCAGAAACAGATCCAATTGATGAAATAAATAAACAAACCGACACAAACTCAAACAGCCCTTTAATCATCCCAGTCATGATTAAATACACTTAATTATACCATTACACACTAACACAAACGCACAATATCAACCAAGAAGCCAATCATCACGCTCTCCAACAGTGTTAAACACACAAGCACTATTATCGATACCAATACACATTTTCAGACCGGAAGTCTGAATAAATCCTTCACTTCTCTTGTTTCCGACAGTATTTTGAGTTGGAAAAAATTGGCGGAAGATATTCACGAAGTGGTGAAACTAAAAAAATTACGAATCGTATGAAATTTGTTTGTAAATGAATGAAACTTTTCCCACTTTAGCACAATGTTTTGTTGTCAGAGTGCTGGTGTTTTTTGTAGGAGTAAACAAAGGGCCGTTCTTGAGTGATCATCATATTAGATCTAACAGTAGGCTATAGATCTAGGTTCAGATTTCGATGGGATGTCTAGATTAGATCTAGATCTAGACTGTAGATCCTATGTTTTGTTGACTTCAAGAGTGCTAGAAGATAGGTTTAAAGCTAGATAATTCTAGATTTAGATCTATATATCTAGACCCAGGCATCAACGGCTACCATGTTTATCTATTGTCATCTAGACCCAGTGGCTCAGCCTGATTTTCAGCTCACCTATGGTTATTGAGCTTAATTTTGTTATTGTTTTAGTTTAGACATGAAAAAGAACTTATTTTCTCTTGAAACCAGTCACTTTTCAAATCAGGGATGGTGTTTTTACACTAGATTTTGTGGCTCTGTGTCACTGGGGGTAGACCTACATTGATTAGATTTTATATAGTGGATCTAGATCTTGCACACATACTAGATTAAAGATGTAGGTTCCAGGTACTTGCTTCAAACAATTGCAGGCAAAGTGAAGTTAGAATCTAAATCTAGATTTACACACACACTAGATATAGGCTGTTTTAGTCACTTGGGTATTCTTTTATATTCCCTGCTCATCTCTATTCTCAACCTTGGTCATATGCCTAAATTAATGAAAAGATAGGCCTAATGAAAAACAATGATTTTACCTAAGTTGCGAGGAAAGGGTAGAAATATGTCAGATAAGAGTATCAATCAATGATTGAATCCGGACAATGTCATATAAAGTGCTTGGGAGATGGGGTTAATTACAGGGTCACTGATGACCGATGGTTTTCTGACAATTTTTTGAGGAGCTATTTACAGGTCTGTAAAATTAATTTTCCTTTCATTTGTGCCTTTTATCAGGGAATACACATTTTGCTGTTGAAACATGCAGAGTAACAAATATTGTATAAATTGCTGTGTTTTTTGTCTGTATATTATTTGCTTATGTCTATACCACAAAACACTTCTCAATTGTAATTTTTAAAAACTTTGCATCAATATTTCAGCCATCACTAACAAATATTTGTGTAATTTAAAAAAAATTCATGATGCAAGATTATTTATGATTTTTTGTTGTTTTTGTTTTTGTTTTTTCAATTTCTGGGGAAAGAGGAGATGCTCGTGTAATTTTGATTTTTGATTTTTAATGAAGAAATGTGTCATTTTGAATGAAGAAATGTGTCATAAGAAATGTGTCATAATTTTACTTTCTGTCTCTGGTTTTTATCTATTGTTCTTTGTTGGGTTTTTTTTTAATGCTTTATAAAATGTGTTTCATTTTACTATCCTGTGATGTATTTCCATTTTATATATTTATTTGCAGCAAGTCATATAATTTGTCTCATTCATTTTTCAAAATTTCCCCCCTTAGAAAAGTATAAAGAAAAACTGGTATTAACCTTAAGAAGTGTCAGTAGATCCATTATGCAAATGTTTGTTCAAAGTCTGTGAGTTTGTCATCAACAAGGCAGGTTGTTAAACTATTGTTTATAAAGACTTGTAGAAGACTCTTGATATTGCTGGAAAAAATGCTGCTTCATTAATTGTAATATTGTTAATTTAATGTAACCGGCAGGCCATTGTTTTGCTGAACCGAACAAACACATTTTGTTGATGTTCCTGAGGATGAGGGGCTTTCTTAGATCTATATGTAGTTTATGATCGTAAATCAATATTTCATTTTGTTGTGGACTGGTCTCTTCATTGTAATTTCTAGATCCAGAATCTGCTTTTGGGCAGAGAAGGGGCAACAATATTTATTCTTGAATTGGAGCATGAACTACTTGTGATCTCTACGATCTAGATTAAAGTTTTCTCTAAGTGACGAGTAATTTTCCATATTCTCATAAACCTGGATTGCAGACCTAGACCAACGTTTTTATCATTGTGCCTTGTTATTCTGTTGACTTTCTCAGCATAAGCTACATTTCTACTGTCTATGTTTAGTTTAAAAGGAATTTCAATCTATGATATTCAGATTTACAAATTTATGAAAAGGATTCTAGATCTAGAAAGTGAAGTGCCTCATGGCACTATTTGGGCTAACAGATTAAAGCATGGTACGTTTGCAGAATGGTTAAGCTGTTGGACTCACATGCGAAAGGTGGCGGGTTCGAATCTCTTTGGAGACACCATGTTTTATCTTTGGCAAGGTTATTTACATGAATTGACTACGGTTGCGGCACTGTTCTTATGGCTGACGCTCGGTGACGGTTAATACCAAAAGACAAATTTCCCTTCTGGGATGACTAAGTGGAATTTATTATTCATTATTATTATTTTAAGAATCATCATCTCCTCCCTTTCGCAGTATTGTGTATGGCAGTTGTGGCGATGTTTCCTTATTCTGACCTCAAAACACTTCCATCTTCTTTTGAGAATGATGTCTTGCATAGTTTATGAGTTGAATTTTTGTAGAAAACTTTCTGATGGTGATTTTATTTGGCCAAAGTATGTTCTGTATTTTCCATAAACATTTGGTGTGGAAGGAGGACAGTTTTTTCGTGTCATAGTCTGTCATTCTCCAGCATTCTGATCCATACAGGAATGTTGATAGGACACAGCTTTGGTTTATTTTTAACTTTGTTTTGATGGAAAACTCTTTTGTTTGACACACTTTGTGATTTGAAGACATTTCTTGCTTTGTTCAGCCATTTGTTAATGTCTTTGTCAGCTCCTCTGCTGTCTGTTACAGTGCTGCCTAGGTAAGTGAATTTATTAGTTGTTTGTGTGCCTTGCTTGTTGATGAGGATATGAGAGGGATTTTGGATATTTGTGAATGTAATCGATAGGCATTAATATTGTGTTTCAGATAAAAACAAAATGAGTGGGGAGATAGAGATTGTTCATTAGATGTTTGACAATATCAATGTAGTATCAAAGATAAGAAATATATAGCTATAGCTTGTTTCAAAGTGTTTAGAAATAATATGGTGAGATAACATCATGTCATTTAATCTCATTAAAACAACTGTGATTTCGCAGAAGTTATTTAAATGCTTATGAAATATTATGTAATGGTGGAGCTTCAATGCTCCTCAAATAACACAATTGTTTTCTTCCCTGATAATTGATAATATATTTGTATGTTGCAATATTTATTTAATAAATGTCTGTTTCTTATTCTAATATGTTTTAATTTTGAATCAGAGACAAGATCATATAGCTTCTTCTTCTTTTTAAACGTTTTCAACAGAACACAAGCTCTGTAATAAGCATTCATGGTCACTTTAGAATCCTTAGAAAATAATGAAAATAGTGTAATTGGTGTTTAAGTTCGTTCAGACTCAGTATTTGAACTTACTCATAAACCATTTTTTTTTGGCCTTATTCCTAGGTTTATCCTGGAATTATCTGTTTATTGGTGATAGTGTCTTGGTTTTATGCACAATACTTTTCCTGCTAAAAGTTTAAAATCCATTATTCACAATGCTGTGCTACTTATCTAGATTTTGAATCAAGTTATTTGCCATGATTAAAAAGCTTTAACTTGAATTTAGGTTTAACATGATTGTCCTTTATTTTACCCTTGACTAAAGTCTGTGAGCCTCGAGTTAACCATTCCTAGCATTTGCCATCTATCTAACCACTTGTGACACTGACAAATCTACTTGTCGGACTCATTCTCAGGGATGGAAAGAAACCTATATACTCCAATATTATTAGCCTGTATGAGTGAATTATTATTCATTATAAAGTATCTCTTTGTGCCTCCCTGATTTCAAACTGAATGTTTTTATACAAATTGTTTTGCAACATATCAATAAAATAAGATCATGGCATCTCATTTATTGATTTACTGAGCTTTGATTGATTCTGGCTCCTCGCACGGGTTCGGGTCCTCAACTGACTGAGAGGATATAATAAATCCACTGCCAATACTCTCCATGCATGTTGTTAAGAAGCAACTAAGGGTCAAGTGGGAGCTTCTTCTACCATCTGTACTATTCTCTTCTGTTTTTCCGGCTCTTTTGACACCCCCCCCCTTCCCCCCCCCCAGAGGAGAAGGGTGGTTTGCTGGGGAGGGAAGGAGGCATATGTCTGGTTTGTGTATTGGGGTCACTTGCCATCTAGAGGGACCAAGTACTTTCGTACACAAAGGGCATTAGAAAATCCTGGGTGATCTTGCAGTGCTTAATGGCCATCATTAATTAGGTTTTTTGTTTTTGAGAGATGATGTTTTTTTTTGCCTGTAAATCATCTCTCGATTTAGTTACCTTTATTATTATTTATTTGTCATTCTTATTATTTGAAATACTTCTTATCCTTTTTGGCAGCTTTTCTCTGCTTCTAAAACCTATTTCTTCTACTTCTCTCTGTTTTTCTACATATTGTCGCTAACATATCTTACTTTTTCCCGGGCTGTGACTGTGAGATGACCTTAGTGGTTGATAGGGCTCTTTAACTCCAAATAATAAAGTTGTATTGTGTCTGAATGAAAGTGACAATCATTCCAAAATGCAGTGTCAGTATTGATTTGCATGTAATATGTAAAGTAAATGGTTAATTAAAATTTAAAAAATGAAATTTATTTCTTACTACTACTACTAATAATAATGACATTATTAAAATTGTGTGGCACAGTGACAGAACGGTTAAGCCGTTGGACTCTCGCATGCAAAAGGTTGCAGGTTTGAATCTCTGTGGAGACACTGTGTTTAACTCCTGGGCAAGGTCATTTACACGAATTGTCTACGTTTGCAGCACTGTTCTTACGGCTGATGCTCGGTGATGGTAAATACCAAAAGACAAATTTCCCTTCTGGGATGAATAAAGTGGAATTTTAATTTTTAAGAATTTTAATTATTAATAATATATATTGATGTTAATATCATGGTGGATAGATTTACCTTCTGTTCCTTCAGTGTGACTCTTATTTCTCAATTCTAATCCACTTCCTTCAACTGATGTGACTGAGCCACTTGCACAAAGCTGAGACCAAAGTTAATTATGTTTCTTTATGGATTGATCAGTCTTGTCGGTGCTTTTTCATGAATAATGCACCATTACCAATCTTTCTTCATGTGAAACATAATACCACTTTACTTTGTACAGTTCAGTTGTCATGCTGGAATTAATTATTGAGATTTTATCAGATTTAATTATTGGTTTTTATTAAGGGACAGGGAAACTTTCTGTACATATAAAGCAATATGAGGACCACTTTAATGTTTTACCGAACATTAATATTGTTTATGATTATGATTTATACTTGAATTAAAACATTTGTCATTGAGATTAACCATAGCCCATGATAAGGAGAAGAGGCTCAGATATTTCATTTTTAGATCACTTTATTTGTGGTTTGTTTTTTTCATCGTAAGCAATGCAAGTCAAATATTGAGAATATTATAAATGGAGAGAGCAAAATTTAGAGTTATATTGTTTATGTACTGTTAGCATGGTTACACCATGGAAGCAGTGCAACCCTTTTTAATTGACAGTTCCAGTAGTTGTTAATTTGTTTACGAGATGCTATTCTCAATTTTGGGGGTTCATAGCATCATGTAGGTTTTTATTAGGCAAATAGAAGATTGTCATTAAAACTAAAATAAAACAGTCACACTGGCACTTGGTGACATTTTATGTTTTATGGTGAAATAGACCGCCCAAAAAGACAAAGAGAAAACAATTCTAATAATTCATAATCCAATTTCATGGAACCACATATATGAACATTTATCATTGTAGAATAAACTCAGAATTCAATACTCAACCTTTCTACCTTGATGTTGTTAATGTTCCAGAACAAGGAAATGTAATCAGTTATCAAACTTTTTATTATTCTTCCTTCCCTTGTTTTTGCCTCTCCGATCTACCAGAAATTATCAATCAAGGTAATGCTGGAAAGCCAATATTTATCTTTTACAATCATTTTAGGTGGCTCAAATAATTTTTGAATAAGAATTAAATGATATGTTAATTAGACTTAACATATATATCTACCAGCTTTGTTCGTTCTACCATTATCCTCTAGTTTTTATTTACACTTCCTTCCCTAAAAAATGCATGGCATGGAATGACAATCTTTCATTTTCAAATAGATATTTGCAGGTTTACATCAAAATATGTCACAGCAAGACATGAGATTTGAACGCCTGATAGAACCAAATCATAGTTGACCTAACAAATCTCTCTTTAGATTTACTCATACACTCATTGCAGATGCCATCAAAAGTTAATTCAGCTCAAAAGAAATGTCAAGTACAGTATGTCTGATAAAAAAGTACATACTTTTAAAAGAGAATAGTTTGGACTGAGAGGACAACATAAATGAACATAATTTGTTCCAGAGAAAGCTCAACTCACTGAAGTTTTGTCTGGTAACAATGCAAAACATTCAAGTTTAATTAAATTGCGACCACACAGAAAACCGCTGAAATGCCTGAAGTACCGGTTTTGAACCAATTTGAATCTAAAATTTATGAAAACTTTCAATTTTTCAAAATTTTCACAAAAAGGGGTGGGCTGGGCATATTGCAATGAAAATCATTCATAGAAAGGATATGATCTCATTTTGATCTTTGCTGAAGTTGTGTTCGAAATGGCCGACATTTAGCTTAACAAACATGCAAGCCATTATGTGTGCAGAGTGTAAAAAAATGAGCACTCGTGCTAATATGTATGTTGCTCCAAGCCATTTGCAGATATACTATTTTCTTTACCATATAAAACCTCTAAAAATTTCCTTTCATTTGACACCTTACTGATTCCCTTCATCTGTTGCTGAGCAATCATATTTTGAAAGTGTGTACTCTTTTATCAGACACCCTGTAGTATCTGCAATGTACAATAATGTGTTGTTACTATTATGTAGAAGATCCCTTCTTATTCTGCCCAAAAATATTGCTACATTAACTCTTTCAGTCCGGAGCTAAAATTAAGGAGTGGACGGAGGCCTCTGTAAGACACTGAATAGGAATAGTCAGTG
>JASKDV010212416.1:0-10247 GCA_032466395.1 Aegires albopunctatus | reverse complement strand
CAAGATTACACAATGAAAAACTTCGCTCAGCATCAGCTGATGAGCATGTTGAGAAGGCGTATCGGGACGCCAGTGCAACGAGAGTAGGAAAATGATCTGCAGCCGACTTCCAAAAAACTGCCATCCTTCGGATTTTTTTTTAAGGAAACGATCCATGACCAAAATGACTCTACTAATACTATTCTAGGTAGATTCTAGATCTAGATTTATACCTCTACAGACGAAATGACGAAAGTTGAAAAGAAATAACTCAGTGAGTAGCTTCCCTTTGGAGTTTAGGCCTAGGCAATGCTGCAATTATATTTCTCAGTTTCGCACTTTTTTCTTTTTTTTTTTTTCCCGAAATTTGTCAAGATTTGCCAACTTTGGGGAATTTGCCAAATTTTGTCATTGGCCCTAAAATTTGCGGCCGCAAATTGCCATTTGCGTCCGCAAAGAATGCAGATGACAGAAGAGTATCGGGTTTCATTTTCAGTCAGCGGATAAAAAAAAGCACTACATACCATGCGTCCGCTAACACGGTGTATGACTGATCTCTATATTATTATTGTCTGAGTCTGCAAATGCGATTGATAGCCTACCAGCCTCATACATGGCCTTAAAAAAACAAAAATCTTGTGCCGAGTCCTATCTCTCTTTATCCCGTCTAAGTTGCGTCAGGTCTATTAATAGAACCTACTTCAATTGGAGGTGACCGTGCTCTATGAAGTTACCGTAAATCTTCCATATAAACTGTCATTTTTTATACCCTATTACAAGCCCCCTCCCCCCTCCTTCATTTTCCTGGGGCGTTTATTAGAATGAATACAATAAATATATAAGGATACATATCTTGATGTAATAGACTTACAAAAATGTCAAAACTAGCTCTAGATGTTTTTTTGATTAGATATAATATACATAGACAAAAATAGATCTAGTAGTTAGTATGGCGTGATTTATTTGCTACGAGTTAAGATACTCCACTGACTGGTAAAATAATTTTGCGATAATTTATTCAACCTTTTATATTCATCTGAAAATGATATCTTCTCAGACTCTTTAGGCGGGAGACAAGTTGGCATGAATGGAAAAAGTAGGAACAAATATGCAGCATCAAGACTTGTATGAATGCAAGAAGTAATAGGGGATAAGAAAGCTGGTGTTATTAAAATTTATTCATGTCCAATTCAATTGTTTCTACAGATTAAAACAATTTATTTCTGCACCATGTCTGGGTTTATAAACACTCCAATTGCCAGTGCTCCACGACAAAAAGGACTGAAAAAACCTCGGCCACTTCGGTCCATCTCAAATCAAGAAATTCAAGGTATTTATAGCATAATTTATAATTTTCTTTTTCAGTATGATTCTTCTTTGAAGAATGACAATCTGAGGTTGCTTTTTGAGCTTGATTTAGGTCATGCTATATGCTTCTTTCGCAGAACATGGATTTTTGATGCCTCCTCTCTTTCAAACGGCTGTCCTCTGTCCAGCATTTTATTCTCAATAAATCTACATTAAACTTGTCAGTTAAAAAAGGGTCACACCATTGATGTAAGCAGTTTTATCATTCCTTAAAGTAAGCCGTAAAAATTGCAATTTTTTTCCAACCTCGTTTCTTTTGCAAAGTACACAAAGCATCACTTGGATTGCTGACAGGGTGCTTGGTTGGTCTATCTTCTGTAATGTCTAAAAATTTCATTTTATTACGTTTAGAATTTTTCCCAGATTGAATATTTTTATTTCACTACCCCTGTTAAAATAACGTTCGTCATTGTAATGCAAAATTGTTGGCCTCGCTTGTCGGCTAAATCATCGCACGCATCAAGTGTGTGATATTTATTCTATTACGTCAATACTTTTGTGTGCGATCCCATTTTGTTTTTCCGTATTTGTTTTAATTAGAGCAAGAGCGGGATTAAAAGATGGCATCATTTGCGATAATCTTTGCTTTTACGAAATTGTATGATAAATGATTAGCTCTAAGCCAAATGGGCTTCATATCATTCAATGATTAGTTGAATAACGGAAACAGTGCTTTGAAATATTCGTGATTATGAGTCATCTTATTGATTATTGTTACATCCTGCGATGGAGGTACTCAATGTTTTAATTGATCTCTTTACTATTCATTGAATTACTTCATAATGTACCATATCTCGACATTGTCACTTAAATAATGGCTCATATCTTTCAAATTATATTTGATTATGAATGAGCATAAAACGGCAAATCTTTCAGTGTACAATACTATTGATATAAACACATCAGGCAAAATAATTAACTAGATCTACATATATGACACATTGACACTTCATGACACATCCATCCATATAAACTAAAGCTTACAAAATAGCAATAATTCGTATAATAAAACATTGTTATTTCAGGGCACCATTTCAAGAGAGAGAAAACAGAGAGACAGATTAGTGCCGATTCACCTCCAAATCCACAAGTAGGCTATCAATTATTATCTTCATTCTCAGTTTTATTTCATTTTACTTTTGTTAAAAAAAATTTCAACAACCTTCACTATGCCTTTTTCAGTTGTCGAGTGAACACTATTTTAGATACGATGTCCAAATGTCTGGACACTGACAGTGATTTAAAAACAAAAGTAATAAAAAAGTGTTGCAAAAGTAAAGAAGCATTAAAAAGTGGGAATAAAGGGATAGGTGATCGTATTTATTCCATTAAAATACCAGCAATTAAGCATTTATATGCCAATTTTTATGAAGATAGACACACTAGTAGTAAAACAGTAATGAAATATAGTAATCCAAACCTCCAATGATATGTAGTTTCAGAACATGTATGGTTATGGGGTTTAATTCTATAAAGGCCCAAATGAAGTTCATGAGCAGTAAGACTGTCAGAGACCACAGAATGTATCCATAGTAAACTCATGCTTCACAGCCTAAGACGATGTTAGAGAAGAGCAGGTTTTGCTTACTACTAGGCACTTGATTTAACTTGTAGGCATCATCATCTAAATAAAGATTGAGTTTTGTAACACCAGTCTTTTGAATGTGATTCGCTTTTATTATTTTTGTTGTTGTTTATCTCATTGGAGACACCGTGTTTAACTCTTGGGCAAGGTTATTTACACAAATTGCCTATGTTTGCGGCGCTGTTCTTACGGCTGACGCTCGGTGACGGTCAATACCAAAAGACAAATTTCCCTTCGAGGATGAATAAGTGATATCTTATTGTATTTATTTATTTTTTTGTTCTTCCCAGAAAAATGTCCAAGGAACAGATTTAAGAGTTGATAATGGTTTTCGTAACACAACTCTGGAAGGTGGGGATGGCTTTGGGCAGGCTGACCCCTCGGGGGCATTAATAAACAACCAAGAAGGTTTTTCCCTGCACCATTTCCAGCGCCAGAATTCCACAACGTCACAGGATAGCAATGCATCGTCACAAGGTCAAAGCCGGAAATCTTCCATGAGCGGTAATTCTCAAAATCCTCCCCCCTTGTCAGTCAACACGACAATGAAGCCTGTCAATCCACATGTGGATGCCAATGCCAACACGCTGACTGGATCCCCAAGATCAGAGAAAGATGAGGACTTCTTCTCTATTTCAACCCTTCATAAGCAACAGTTTCAGGAAGGCCCAAGTGATCCGAAGGTAAAGTCCTCTAATTTTTCTATTTTCATTATGATCTCAATAGACAATCATAAAAAGATATAGAGCAATCGTCAACGCCTCTCTTACCATATTCATATGATATAAAAAAAAAGAGGTGCTTATTTTTCGTCGACGTTTGATAAATGGGTCAATGTTTTACTGCCCTTTTTGATTTTGGATCTTATATTTATATAATTTGCAACAGCATAAATACATAAAAGAATAAGAGATGATGTTTTTTTTTCCTTTATGAGACAATATTGAATTTATTTGTATTTTGGCATTTTCTTTCACAGGCCAAGAATCAGGACAGGTGAAATTTAATATTATAAACTCCTTGGTTGTCCAAGGAATGTATATATAAATGTATATTTCTTTCTCTTTGAGCAAAGTAAAACAACCATATGATGTGTTAACTAGGTATTTTTATTGCTATTATACACTTTATATAAAATGATCTGAAATACTATGCATTATAATCATAGTACACTTTTTATGTTCTAATTTTTACCAACCAGTGTTATACCCTTTCTTCTAAATGCTTATTTTTCAATGGGGTCCTTGAATTTAGAAAAGTTGTAAAGGTTTCTAAGATGGAGAAATACAACTTCTATATAATTTGTCCATATCCCTTTGACTACCCTTTGATAACCTTAAACCTTAACTGTCACTAAATTGTTTAGACAGCTTTAATTCTCAAAACTTGTGGGGTCTGTTTGATCCACGATCCACAAGTGGGTGGAAAATAATAATAGTGTCCTGTAATTGATTACAATTTAATTAAGATTTGATCTGATAAACTGTACTTAATTGCACCTTCCTTGTCTTCTTTCTTAATCCAGAGAAAATATTACTCTTGCTACGCTGCTCACCACAAAGGGGAAACAACTTGTCCTTAGTGGCACCTGTATTCAAACTATACTGGTAAACATTTTTATTACTTCAAGGCTGTTAAATGAACTATTGTTTTATCATAATCTTTTAAGCAACTTCCACTGCCTCTCTGTTACACAGGATGAAAATTAAACCTTATTGTATTCTTAATGTCTATATCATATTTTTGATTTAATGTCATTAATTAGTCGATGTTTTAATATTTTTTATTTGCTACTAGAATGCATGCAGACATCTGCTTCAGGAAATGGGTGCCAGCATAATTCGACTGGAAACTGTTGAAAATTCTGATATAAAGGTATCGATTTTCATCATGCTCATCTGGTTTTCTACAGAAATTTAAACTTTTATCTCTGTATATTTATTGAATCATATATTATATTGCCTTTCGCAATTATAAGTCATAATGATCAACATAAGTAGCATCAATAATATTGCAAGTCATAGAAATTGACACTTTCTAAATAATAAAAAATGGATTATAGGCAGCATGGCATAATCAGGCCGAGGGCTGTATAAACAAGTGCTCTTATTACGTTTTATGCTATTTTTATCAATGATATGATCAAGGGATTGAAACATAAACTATTCATTATTAATTGCAACCCTTACTATAATTTTTTTTTTTTTTCATGACCTTGCAGACCAAAGATGTTATCCCACGGTCTCCAACTGAGCTTAGTCCAAAACCAAAGACCTGTAAGCCTACAATTTTGATATGGCCTATAATCGTAAAATGTTTAGATCTTCCAGTATTATTTGCTTTTTAGTAAATGCCATGGGATTAACTTAATCCAATAGGTCTTTCACCAGCATAAATCATTGTCTAACTCCAAGCAAAAGGATGCAACTCCCCCATGTTATCAATTTGAATAACTTCTTTGGTGGCTATGAAAAATCATCAGGGCTTGGTAATAATATAAATAGCTCCCTTGAATAATTTTGAAATATAAATCAGGGAAGAGCTGTACTTCTATGTCTAACCCAGTCATCAACAGCCCAAATAGATTAAAAAGGGAAATTTATAATACTCACTCATGCACAGAAATAATTAGGTTCAATGCATCTTGCCAACTGTCAGATGTTCCTCTTTTGCCAGGTCTGGTTGTGGTTGACCTTATATTGTCTTTTTGAAAATTTCACTAGTTTTGCTGTAGAATTCCAGGATAGAATCATCAAAGGATATAGTTTAAATTCAGTTCTCTAAGACATTTTATTTTATTTTTTTACTATCATGTTAAAACATTTCCTTGGTGGATGTTTTAGACCATGACATGATTTGATTTGCTGTTGTTTTTTTTTTTTTGTCAGTAGGAACGTCATTTACTGAAACATATTTCTTTCACTAAGTATAATACTATTCTATCCAGGTTATTACTATACAAAGGAAGAGTTGTTGGCTTTGAGCGAGTCCAACTTATCAAGAAAGGCTCCAGCCATGTGGAATGTTTTAGCTCGTAACAACACCGACTGCTGCATTCCAGCTGGCAAGGTAAGGGTTTTTGTTTGTTTGGTTTTTCTTTTCTTTTTTCAGCCTTTAAATAAATTGAAGTGATTTAAACTTAGTTGGTGGAGGATGCTTTTAGGTGAAATATATAAGTTGGTGTTTGATGAGGGCGTAGAGTTTATTTTGAAAATAGCTTTACAGTGAATTTTCCATGGTCCATTGTATTATATAATGTGTGTCTAAATGTTCTAATACTTCTTTCTGGATAACCCTGATATCACCAAAGTAGTGGACATGGGTATTATAATATTCAATACAACAACAACAACGTCTTTCTGAGAATTAAACTAATTAGCAAATTAAACCAAAGAAAAATCACAGCAAAGGAAAAAGAAAAATTTACCTTTTTGTACTTTACGCCACTAGTGCTTCTTGCACATTAAATTCATTGTACACTAGAGATATTCAAAAAGACCAACGCAACATTTTGGAAATAACAAAGATGCCGGAGTAAGGAACATTATGAAGGGATTCAAAAGGATGAATGATAACCTGAGTGTTGCAAGGTTTAAATAGGAGGAAAGAATTGATCGGAAAATGAATTAACTTAGATCTCTGCTCTCTTCCATCTCCTCTTGCTCTGTTTACATTTAAATATTCATTCCTCCTTCTGATGTTATGTCTATAGCGTAGTGGTTACAAACACAAGAATATTTTAGCAGCACTCATCACCAACATCGGTCGTCTAGATGACATAGTGGGATTGAATCCTGTTAGAAGCAAATTCTCTCAATAATGATAATAGTTATTGGCAATGTATCCTCAAGCAAGACAAATTCTTCTACTTGACTCAGGTGTGAATGATTACCTGGTTGCTTAGACACCTCTTTCCGTGTTTGAATAATTTAATCGCGCCTAGCAGGCTGCAACTCTTTCCCTGTATGATAAGTGTTGCTGTTAGTTAGGGGAGTATGATAATCATTGTAAAGAGCAATGCTGTCGAGATGAACATTCTGTATAGTGACTTTTACTTACTATTCTTTTTCACAACTCCTTTCTTTTCTGCTTACAGATATTGGAATATTTTGAACCCATTGACTTTCATTCCCATGATGGCACTCTGGTGACAGAAGAATCTAGGAGGAGAGACAGAAGGGAATAGGACCATATTATAATTTCCTGTTGTCCAACATTATTATATACAGTTCGTTGTTCTATAACATGATCATACGCAATGGTGCTTGGGTTGTCAAATTAATCAATTTACGAATAACATTTCATGTCAAACTACTCCAATATTATCGTCTATGTATATTTTATGACATAGATCTAGCTTTAAAGTCATTGCTTTTAACCATTTTAGGATGAACAATCATATTTTTCTACATTAACGCAAAAATTTCTTCTTTTTTATTTTCTGAAAGTAAGCGCTTCCAAATTATTTTTTTTCTCTTGTTGCTCAGTGGTTACCATTTCACTTTTGTTGAAGCATTGCAAATTTTTTCTATGTATGTCTGTGTAAATAATATATATGTAAATAGAGATCTGTATGCTAAGGTTGTGCTCCCAATTTACACTTCATAATGAAACTTTGCCTCATAAGCTGCACAATTTTAATTTTTCTTTATCTCTGTACAAAAGTATACATTGAAGTGTTAATTTTGGATTATGTTTTGAAAGTGATTGGAAAGTCAAAGTGATCGTATTAAAAGTGATAATAATGTCATTCCCCTAATATGTATTATAATTTTATTATTTTATTTTTTAATAAAGGATCCGTCTTTCGAGCTGAAACACCAAAAGTAAATGTTGCATACAAGATGGATGCATTCTCATGGTTGAAAGAGCACTTGATTTTTCTAGCATGCAAGTATTCTTGTTATGATTGAAAGCCATGTCATAAAATTTAGGAAATTTGTCGAGACAAAAAAATCTAACACAGTTGAAATTTAAGGGAAAAAAATTGATGCTGACCTAGATTTGTTTTTGGCTACAGATGTGAAATGAGTGGATTGCATCAATCATTGATAGTAATTGTTGCCCCAAGATTTCTTCAAACTTTATTAAAATGGATCGAGATCTAATGCAATTCAATAGAGCTTATGTCTTTAATGAGAATTTTCTGAATTAATTTTACAGATATACTTCTTAGAGGTCACTTTATCTTCACTTCCGCTGAATGATAACCAAACGAAAGAAGCCTAAAATCGAAGGGTCGTGGTTAAAGGCTGAGACTAGAGTGCTGTTTGACAAATCGTCATAATTATACCTTTGGATAAATTTGATTCTAATATGTCACCATCATTTACGCCCAAGCATTATTTGTCATAAGCTCTCCCTATTTGCTCTTGTTTCTGATTTTCTTTTTTCATCCATATAATCCCTATGCAATGACATCAATTACAAGAGAGAAGAACTCCACATCTGTTGACCTGTAGTATATTAAGTGTTCGTTAAACGACTGCTTTGCAATAGTGTTTGACAGCATCATACGAAATGATATATGTTTTGAGGTATTTTATTGTCTAACGATGAAGCCATCTTGATTCCAGCATAATAACTGTGCCATATTATAATCTTTACGATCCCGACAAAGAAAAACTTTTTTTTTTAACAGAAAAGTGAAACGATTTAATTATTGTTTGAGTCGCCCAATCCTTAGCAACATCAACCAGGAAAATAGTTGTCGGAAAGGAGATGGATTTATAATTATCGTCTTCCTTGAGAATTTTAATGCTATAAATCATTATTACGTAATGCTCATAAGAATTTGCATACAATCTCCACTTCAATCTCCTATTATGTATAAAACCTTGCAATATAATGATGAAAAATGTTCAAATTGTTTTATTCTCCAATTACATCGTTGTTGTTGTTTTCTTTGGTCTTTCTAATACTGTGCATACTTGGGTTTGATATTTTTAAGACTGTGACATTATCTCTGGGCAGGGTCTGAAAATGATCCAATTTTTTTTGTTTTACTTTCTAAAGATCAGGCATAGTCCTAGTTGCAATATGTTTGAGCATGTACACATTAATATCAGATGTTTTGTCGATTAATTCTGATGTTAGGCCTTATTTTGCATTTCATTAATCTAAGATCTTAGAAATTGATATTGATTTAAAAAAAGATGTCTTGCTTTGTTATATTTCTTTTATCAATGTTTTTCCTTTTACATTGTTACTTGTCATTCACTTATTTTATTTTCATTCTGGCTTCATACGTGATATTAATGCTTAAAATCATAAGATACGATCTTATTCACATCCACTGTTGCTATTTGATTTATCATTTATCTCACACAAATTGTTGTATGTTTTGTAGGGATCTGATGCAAACCTGATATTTATGATTCTTTTGTATATTTCATTTTTAGATAAACAGTAATCCAAAATGTTGTCCCAAAGACATGTAAGCGCAGTGCTGTCTGGTTAAGAACCTGCTAAACAGGAACAATGGTGTTTTTTTTTATCTATCTAAGGCAGGTTAGATTCTTTACTAAATGTCTCAGGAAAATTGGGTGTATCTTTGAGCTTCATGTTGTCACAAGTTTTGAAAAATTATCTTCCTTTGTTTTATTATTATTATTGTTGTTGGTGTTGTGATTTTATTTGGCTCAGATTGCCTTTTTGTTTATTTCATCCATCATTTCTTCAACTTCAAGATCTGAGACAAGTTGTAGAATGTTTTGCCTGAACCTCAATGATTGGATTCACAATTTTGATTTATGGCCATATCCTTGAAACCAGCAATACAAAATTTGAAAGGATATTTAAAAGACAAAAGAATTTTGCTGGATTTTATTGGCATGAATTCATAGTTAAAAAAATTGTGTTTTCTTATTTTAGATAGTGGGTTCAAAACTTTAGAGCACTGCTTGGCTCAATTTATTTAACAAAGGTGTGCAAAAAGTCTGGAACATATTCTGGGTTGTTTTTTTATATCTTAATCTATAAATTCTTACGGTGGGCGTTGCCCCCTGGGTTTTTTCGAATAAACTCGATAATCAATGAAGCTACTAGAAAACCAAAGACATCAACATTCTTGATTTAATTACCCAAATTCGTTAGGCAGTATTATTTCATTACCAAATAACTGCAAATTTTCATTAATTTCTATTAAATATTAAGTACGGGATCTATGACTACGATGGTCAGCGCCATCTTCAGCTATCACTTCCTTCGAGGGAGTACAATGATAGCTCAGTTTGCCACCACGCGCCGCAAGAATCAAATCAAATTTTGTTTCCCTTCAGTCATTCTAAGAAGAAGAAGAAGTCAATAATAAAGG
>JASKDV010212405.1:0-10248 GCA_032466395.1 Aegires albopunctatus | reverse complement strand
CTTCTGGACTGGAACTCACTTCCCAGTGAGATCATTAACTGTGGCTCCCTCACCCATTTTAAGAGACATAAATTTATCTATTCAGTGAATTTTGTCTTCATCTCTACTGTATCCCCACATCTGCTTTGATGGGCTGTTAAGCCTTTTGCAGATTATCCATCAAGACCAAGATCGAGATTAATCACGCGCGACACTTATTTCTGATAAACGGCCTCAAAAATTGTGCCCTTTTTAATTAGCTATCAAATGCAATAGTGAAAAAGATGGCAATTACCGGTACATAAACACTACCAAGATCGCCCCAAGACTATTAGGCCTACATGATGCCTACTACAAGTCACAAGTACTACATGATGTCATTTGACGCCACGATCGCTTGACCTCTATATAAGTTGAGAGCAAAAATTCTTCGGTTGAGAGTAACTTCTACTTCTAGGGGGAAATAATTTATTTGTACAATGACTTATGTAGCGAGTTCATACGTGACCACTGTTTGTATTTTGTATTTGTGGGTTAAGCTTTGAATCTGACATTCAGCGTTCACGTAATTTATTGTGAACTACGATAAATGTAGCTTTGCTTGAACTTAATAATAATAAGGTCTTTATCGCTTACGTCCCAGACTTTACTTATGTATGCTTTATTCTGAAATTATTTTTTTTTATCCCATCAGCTCAAAGATCCACAAACCATAAAATACATGTGTAAGCAAATGTCCTTATTAATACCTATAACTGTATTGAATTTATCTTTACTTTTTAGAATAAAACTATTAAATTATATTTTCTATGAGTTACGAATGGCATCATTAAAATTGCAATGTTCAGTTGTTTCGTCGTATTTTAGTTAGCCTATGTTCTCAAATGGGTTTTTTAATATACATTTTTACAATTCGTATTGGGTGTTTTAGGGTTGTTGTTTTGTTTCTTTTTTAGTTCATTTAATTTTCTATTTTATTTGTTATTTTTATGTTGGTGCAGTTTTTATGGCTTTATGATAGTTGTACGGGCACTGACTGCAATACAAAAGGGTTTAAATTGCGCTCAGAAATAACAATAAAATTGCAAAATGTTCTTGCTTGGTTGGCACTAAAAATAACACAAATTGCAAAAGAATTGCTAGCTATGTTAAAAATTGCATTAAGTGGTAAAAATTGCAAAAAGGTCGCAATTTTCCAAGCGGCCAGGTTGCGTTATTCTTCTTCTTCCATCTGAAGGGTCTACTGTGTTCTGTCTTCAGGCTATTTTTGTCCTCTCAAAGGAGGGAAGAGGTTTTAATGGGGTAACAGGGAGGCACATAGCCAGTGGCCATCCCCATAGTTGTGTGCATTGCTTGACTTAAAAATACTACCTGAGTCACTTGTTATCTAAATGGAACATGTACTTTTGTATACAAAGTCTTTGCAGTGCATGTTTTGGGGCTTTATGTCATTGTTATTTAGTTTTTTTGTTTTTGAGAGATGATGGGTTGTTGTTTTTTTCATCTGTAAATCATCCCTCCATTTAGTTATCTTTATTAATATATGTATTATACATGATGTTTGAAGTGGTTCTTTTCCTCCTTGGCAACTTTTTCACCTCTTTTATTACCTATTTCTTTTACTTCTGTTTTCTTTCTTTTAACTAGCCTATCATCTCACTTTTTCCTTGGGCGGTGAGATGACCCTAGAGGTGATCAAGTCCTAAAACTCCAAATAACTAACTAGATCTTCAAACAATTAATGGCTAATATATAATACCAATATCTGAACTACAAACACCCTTCCTTTTTTTCTTTGTTCTGGCACATTTACAGTGATTCCCAACCTCATTGATTTTGTCAGTTTATTCGAAGAAGAAGAAAGAGAATAATGAGTAAAACCATAGTATCGTCATGGTTAAAATTTACGATGGTAGATTAAACATGTATCATACATTTTTACAATTGGGCGTAGAGTGCAAGCCACTCAATTGGGACTGCAGTGTTCTGCTAAAATAATCCCAATTAAGTAGCCTCCAATTAATTGTTCAGTCTAAAAGTCTTTGGTTGTGCTGTCGTCAATAGTTGCTGACCATTTTCATAAGCAAAGCTTGACAATATAATTGATGTACATTGCTTTGATCTAAAAATAAAATTCTGTTTATGAGATGGCTGTGATTTTGAAACAATAATCAAGAAAGAAAAGTACATGCAGTAGAAATCTGTTAAACCTAAATTCAAGGGACCATTGCTTTTATTTTGGCTTAAACATATTTTGATTTAATGCAAATAACAACAATACATAGGAAACATATGAAACAGTTTCAATTCCTTGTTGGTTTCACCATTTTTTTTGGATTAGAAATTTTTGGTTTAACAGCAGCTTAGGAGTAAATTTCTAGAATACATGCTCAATTGAAAACTGGTCCTATCTATAATTGCCTTGATTAGGCTGCAGGTATCCTGATTATAAGTATTAATTAGTATAAATCATAAACAAAAGTATTCTCTGTCAAGCCAATTATTGCAATTAAAAAACTTTGTCCCTGATTAAACGGCTTCCTCATTATTATGTTGCCTGCACTGTAATTCAATTTTCGACCCCCAAAAGAGAATAACATCAAATAAAAGGCAGAGAAGTTGCTCAACAGATTTTTATTTTACATCAACTTAAAGTCTTCATACATGTAAATCAAATACAAAGACTGCTGAGAGGGAGCATATTTAGTAAGAGGTGTAATTTCAAACCATTGCTTCAATTACAATATGACATGTTAAAACAAGCATGACAATATTATGAACACATGAAAAGAAATCCTGAAAGGATATGTGAACTCAATATCTTCAATATAAAAGCAATGCAACACCTCCAAATTTTTAAATGGCAATGCACTATAATGGTAAAAGACATGGGCAATAAGTGCAAATCAAGTCTCCATATTATTTCATTATTGTACAACTTAAAATGTATCAGATGCACTTTGTTATAGTCAAATTCTTCAAAGTAAAAGGCATTGATACTGATAGCTGGAAAAAACAATGATGACATGGGAGGGTGTCATCACCCAGTAAGCTTAATTGTGGGTGAATCATATGCTGTGAATACATAATATTATATAGACATACTGTCAGCAATACTGTCGTGTTAATGTTGTTAGATCTGATAATAATGTTGAAATTTGGAATGCACTTGGTTCAGAATGGAGGCCTGGCATTTCTACTATTCCCGCTCCCCAACTCTTCACCACCCCGAAATAAAACGAACCTAAGCAAAATCCAGAAGAAAAAAAATGCACATATTAGCCTCATTTCAAAATCACTTTATTTTATTTTTAATACTTCTTTAGTAAAGAAAAGCAGCATATCATCGCTGTCGTTCACTAAATGTACAACTACAAATTTTCAGAGTTTTGTTTTGTCGCACCAAATAAACTTTATTGAAAGATGCTTACCACATTTTTAACAGAACTAAAATTGGTCTATGGAAATACACCATTTTCTTGCATGATCTAAACTTATAAGATACAGCGCGTCTCATATTGTCACATGCATAATTGTATCTCCCCCACAAAATTGCTTATTTAGCACTTATATGTTTATAGAACAATAGTGACGATATATTGAAATAAATTTGACAAAATTACCTAAAAATTCCTTTATATCGACATCCTGATTGCATTGGTAATAACAATAAGTAAATAAGCAATTTAAATCTCTGTCAGCAATCAGTAAATCAATTTGTAAAAGTCGCGAATGAAAATGCATTCTATTTTACCAATGATATTCGTCTCCTAGACCTGTGGAAGCCAATGAGATTGCATGCTTTCCAATCATGAAATCCCACGCCAAGAATTTATTGATGGACAATGATATATATAATCAAATAATCATAAAAGGAAAAAAAAAATTCCATTGGTCCATCAATAAATAGCTTTTGTTGGATTTTTATATACAGGGTGCCAATATATGCCATCAGCTATATCCGTGGTCCCAGCGAATCAAACTATTCAGTTTGCATTATACTTTCAAAAAGAAAAATGGTACCATAAGTAAGAGCAATTTCACTCATTTTTAGCAATGGTAGAGTCTCTAAATTATGAATTATAGGAAATGGTGAGATTTTTCATGCAGTCTTGGTTGGGAAGAGCTGTGGTGAAGATTGAACTCATGCATACTTTAAATCCCCAAGCTGGATGACTAAGCACTTTACAGCATCCCAAATCAGTGATCTTCATTCCCAATTTAAGATATCTTTCATCTGTCTCAAACAGGGTAAAGTTGGTATGCGTTCCTTTGAACTGAATCATGAAAAGAGGAAATAAAAATATGAGATGTTAGAAAAAAATAAAAAAATTGCAATGTTTTTTTCAAACCAAGTACCGTAACTGGTTTTTCTACATGTAGTTATGCAATTAGAGAAAAACACTGTTAAAAGCAAAAAAAACCCACATACATACACACACATATAGGCCTACTTAAAATGATTCAAAATAATTTGGCATCAATAAAATCTCTACTTTTCATCAGCACCACATTTAAGAGGTGAGATGTTGATCTTTTAATCCAAGAGACGAGAAGTAAGAAAAGAGGTATACAAATAAATAAGCAAATGAATACAAATACAAAAACAAAAATACAAAACAATGGGCATCTCAATTTACTCAGAACTGCTCATATATTATATAGTAAGCAAATGTATATGTAAAACCTTTTATTTTTTTGGTTTTGATAATATTAATAGTGGAGATTCATAATGATTAATTATTTTCAAAAATACGTACTGGCTTTCCTGAGGTAGGATCAATGAAATCAGCCCAGAATCCACATTTCTCTAGGGAGGCACAGATTATTTCAGCCTTGTTGACAAACTGGTAATAATGTGTCATATAAAATAATTCTGTAAAATCAAATTTAAACAATCTCCAACTCTTAAGCTCCTTATATCACCATCAACAATACTTAATAGTAATTATAAAAATTCTTCAACATTATTGACAAGCACCCACACCATAATTTGTTAAATATGATACTAATATTAAAAATAAATCACCCATTGATGCTTGGGTGATATTTGATGGATCACTGTGGTGAGGAACAATCATAGACCACCATATTCAAACAACAATAATTATAACATAAATAATTGGTTTCTTGCATTGCTTATGACTTTGATGTTTTAGCTCACTAGAGAAAGTGTTTCAAAATAATGTAAACAAAATTTGAGAGATTAAATGTCTCTGGGTCATTCATGCGATAGATCCGGACTGGTTTATATTTAGAGTGAGCCATGGCCAATTATTGTCAGATATTTGGCCAGCCATGATAACCCTGCAATTAATCTACTTTTGTGATAGCATAATAGAATTACTCCTAAATACTCAGCAGAATAATTTATTGCAGACTGAGATATTTACTTGCAAATGATGGTTAAAGTATCAAGTAATTAAAAGTCAGTTAGCCTATTCAATTTAAGCTTTCACTTTTGTTGAGTGAATTTTTAACATTAAATGTACTCATTTTTTGTGTTGTCTCCATAATTTTTTTTAATTGATGTATAATTAATGTGCATAGATTAATCATATTATATTTTATTGAGTCATGTTAATTTTTTTTGTGTAACTAGTTTACTTATTTATATTTGTCTGTCTTTATTTTACAATGATGCTTGATTAATCTGCATGATTTAATTAAGCTGTTTTGTTTGACATGTTTGTTTATAATTTATATGAGCATAATTAGTTTACTTCTTAATCATTAGTAACCCTTGTCATTTACAACTCTTATACATGTATATAAAGCAGAAGCTCATTTTAGCATACTGACAGGATCTTACTCTATACACTTCCTTTAGATATTTCTAGAAACTAGGTATCTGTAACATGACCTTACCTCTTCTGCAAATTTTTCACGTTCAGCTTCCACCTCTGAGTTCCAAGCCGTCATATCATTATTTGTTTTAAAACTCAAGGTGATGATAGTCAAATTATCATGAGTAAGGTCCCTTTCAGGAAACAACTCTTTAAAATCTAAGCAAAGAGCAGATCAAAAGAAAGCAGAAAATGCAAAATAATATAATATAAGATCATTTTCAAAACATTTCACACAAATGTACTATTTTACTTAATGGAAAATCTTTCTCTCCACTTAATTAAACATATATGTGAGAGTGAGATAAATCTAAATTCTAAATATTTTGTAAAAAATGTCGGATTGTTTTCTGAGAAAAGTCCATGGATTTTGAAAGAGTTTTAATTTAACATGATTTCTCTTATTCCAGCTATATGCAATATACTTTCCAGTGTGAGTATGTAGTGGAAAGGGGGATGATTTTTTCTCCCAAAGGTGTCATTTAACTTCCTTAGTTCTATATTTAACATAAGAAACCAATACAAAATAATACATTGTTGCTCTCTCTGCTAATGAAATTTAAGTACAGTGTACAATACTGACCTTTTCTGAGAGGATCTGGACAAGTTTGTGGCTTGAATTCTATCTTTTGTCTACTGTCAACAGCCTCCATGTTAAACAAATTATTGGACTTGATTGATGATCTTAACCATTCACTTAAATCTGGAAAATGTCAATATATATGATACTTCTTTGACCTCCTTTTTTGGTCTGTTTGTATGTTGAGCAATGTGAAATAGAACAGTTTAATTCTTTAAAACAAATTTTGAAAAAAGAAAAAAAAAGAGCTTTCTTTCATAGTGCATCCCTTCTTAATGTGTTCAAAGCACTTTATCAAGATTTCCTAGTGACTTCAACTATATTGATCTAAGTATCTTTTTATATTTTATATAATATGTGGGTGTGCGTATGTGTTTTTTTTTTTTTGCTTTTGACGGTGTTTTTCTCTAATTGTAAATATTATATATAAGATAGCTCAACTAGAAGAATAAAGACAATACAAATACAAATTTTCATTTAATTTCTATTTCAATAAAACTTTATTATTTATCCAAAATATGGCAATTGAAAAAGGAAATTAATAAAGAACAATATATGTACATAAAAATAAATCATGGTTGATAGTACACAATTTAAAATAAAAGAAAAAATTACATTATCACACATCACAGTAGGCTGAAAAGTTTAAATAGATTACAGGATTTGCCCTGTATTTGTATGATGGTCTTTATCCAGATTGAGTTATCTTTTATAACATTATAGGCCCAACAACACATACTTGATTTCCTTAGAATCAGATAATGTACAGCAGTATTTGTAAATTGTATACATTTATGTAATTCTGAACAGCATAAGGCCTAATGATTTAATATTTTATCATTAGTCTAACACTACTAACAATGGATTAAAGTGTAATTCATGATAATTTAATTGTTTCACATTTAAAATCAATTAGATGATTCTACCATGATTTATTTTTACGTAGATCTGTATTTTGTTCTTCTTAATTGCCTTTTGAGATAAAGTTCTATAAAGTTTCTTTGAAATTGATATTATATGAAATTTAAATCTTTTTAACAATGGTCCAGTTGAAGTCCAGACTTAAGTCTTACCACATGCACATCAATAACTCAAATTCCAGCAGTGTAGATTGGTGTCAGATATCTGTTTCTGAGGAGAAGAGTGAGAAGACTTGTAGAATGTAGATCTATATGAAAACATTGACTGAAGTTGTTATCAGGATCACTTGATACAACATAATAGGCTATCTATTAGATACTATTAGGCTACTCTAGTCTGTACTATTGAGGATACTTTTCCCCCTGACTCAAAAGAGCGATCGAGCGCTCCTTTATTATAACATCCGAAATATATCCAAGGTTCTGCTCTAATATGCTAAGCTATGTCATGTTTGAATATATCAAATTTTCCCGGGGGATAACACATTTTTCCTGAGGAAAGCTCAGCATTATATATTATGGACTCTGGTAGGCCTAGTTCTAGATCTAGATCTAGATCTAGATTCTAGATCTAGATCTATATTATTATTATGCTAATGAAATGGCAAAAAAAACCAACATACATTCGTGGTAGGCCTAAAAGTAAAAACGAAGGGTTCCGGATCTAGAGAATCTAGATATCTTGATCTAATCCACTTGTAAATGATTTTCCCAAGGAATGTGCTAGATCTAGATCTAGATCTAGATCTAGAATCTATGTGTTAATGCAAAATACAACAAAAATATTAGTCGGAGTGGCTGCTCTTATTGGCCCACATGTGCAAAATTTAATAAGTTGGGGCTTAATGGCTTAACTTCTAAAATTGGCCCACATGCATAAGAATGCTCTATACTATTTTGTGGGCAAATAAGAAACATACTAGGGGATATTTTATTGGCCCACATGGGCAAATAAGTTGGGGCTTATTGGCCCACATGCATAATAATGCTCTATACCATTTTGTGAGCAAATAAGAAACGTACTTGGAGATATTTTATTGGCCCACCAATACGCACCGAAAATATTATTAGATCTAGATCTAGATCTAGATCTAGATATCTAGATCCACTATATAGATTCTACGCAGGTTTCTCTTTTAAGGCTCCTAACAAAGTTTAGATTTGAGATCTATCTAGATTCTAGATCTAGATCTACGTAATGATGCATGGAATCTGAAATAATATATAGATTTCTAGATCTATGCATGCAATTAATCTCTCAGATTCATAAAACATTTATTTAAGCGCCATTCGTTTACCGTATTTGCATTGATAGACATCTTTACACGATAGGCTAATCGACGTAGATTCAAGATTCTAGTCGGTTGTAAACAACCCGTTGACCTATGACCTAAATTTTGATCATTTTCCCACAGATTCTGTGAGATCAGTCAATATGTGTACATTAAGACATAATCTAGAATCTAGATATAGAATAAGCAAATATTATTAACAGAATTGAAGCAATCTTTGATCTGAGGTAAATCTTGGTATCCGCGATAAAATTTTACCACTGATCTGTGGGAGAATGGAAGATCGAAAAATAGGTCACCGGGTTGTTTACAACCGTACACATTTGTTTATTTTAAGGCGAATGACAAAAGGTAGCCTACTCGCGATGTCAAAACATTCTCGCGTGGTCAATCATATCTTTTCTTTTCTTTTTGAGAGACTCTCCGGCACTCGATTACATTTGTATATTCATATATTGAAATAAATTACATATGTTGTTAAATCCACGAATTAAAAATAAAAATCTCTGCATCGCACCAAACACTAGATGATTCTAATCTAGATCTAGATCCAGAAGGCCTGATATGAAAATTCAATTATGGAAATTAATTATTTTGGTGTCTTCGTAGATCTAGATCCACTTGTATTACCAAATACGACGTAAACCTGCAATGAAGCGAGAGAGCTGCCAACCAAAATCAACCCATGGGTCGTCCTCGACCTCAAATGACCTGATCTGACCTGGCCCATTTAGATTTCCCCAGGATAATGCAACAAAGTAATTTTATGTCAGTATTGTCACATCGTCTCCTGAGTGAGGTCAAGCAATGCTGATGGGTCAAGAACTTAAATTATGCTGTGTATGACGGAGAAGTTAAGGGGGGAAGAGAGAGAAGCAATTACATTTTGTACATATAATATGTATGTAGGCCCTAGATCTTTTTTGTTTCTGGAATTAAAATTTGTCGCATATATATAATATTAAGATGAATGTAGATAGTGAATGTATTCTTTTTTAAAAAAAAACATTTCATTTCGTTATCTATTAATACTGTATGATTATGTTTGATACAGATATTACGATTAATATTTTTTCTCTAGTATAATGTATGCTTAAAAGTAAAGGATCCCAAATAAAATCAAAAACTTTACCTTACCTTAATTACTTTAAATACGACGGGTTACTCCAAATTCAACAGTGATAAATGTCAGCAAAAATGATCACTTAAATTACTTAAATGTCCTTTAGAAATTGAAGTGACTGTTGAATTTGAGTGCCCATTTGGGAATTCAATGAAAGAATAAGGAATACAACTGCATGTATTGTAAATGATATATACTTGTCATTGTCAACAATGATTGAACACATCCACCACTGAGTCTGTGAGTTCTTCAGGGTCCTTTAGTTGGACCCAAGCATTTTTCAGCTTTCGTTCTGTCCCCCTTTAACCATTTATTTATAAATCTCTCAAAGTTCAAATAATCCTTCTAATTTCTATACACAACGATTCCTTGTTACCCATCTCTCAAAGTTCAAATAATCCTTCTAATTTCTATACACAACAATTCCTTGATACCCATCTCTCAAAGTTCAAATAATCCTTCTAATTTCTATACACAACAATTCCTTGATACCCATCTCTCAAAGTTC
>JASKDV010212394.1:0-10248 GCA_032466395.1 Aegires albopunctatus | reverse complement strand
GTGTGAGAGAGAGAGAGAGAGAGAGAGAGAGAGAGAGAGAGAACAGGGGTGGGGGTGGGGGAAACAATCTTGGATAATAAATTATTATTTTGAGATCTTAGAAACTACTTATTAAATTTCAGGTTAGCATTTCCTCTTTGGATCTTGTCCAATGTCCTATTTTTCGTACTTCTCCGTTACGGAGCCTATATGCTGTTCATGACTGGATTATCCATGATCCTTGCCAACATTATTTGGACCTTACATCGCAATGTTATAGAACTGGAGATTCCTTTTACAGAACATGAAATTCTGGAGTTCTCATTTGGATACTCTTTTTGGATTTGTTTTATTACAGGTTAGTAAAATAAATGATTAATATGAGATCAAAAGGCAAATGATATCTTTTCACTTAATGATATTACGTATATCAATATTTATTTATTGCATAGCCAGTATTACATTTTTAAAATATATATAATTGTTTTGTTTTATGATTTAAGCAATTAAATATGTTTATGCATTAATATGTATAATTTTAATCATTTTGCTTAACACTTTTTTATTGACAATTATAGGTCTGATTTGCATCACGTTGGGAATTTTTATTTTCCTTTTGGATAAATTGCATCCAACTATTATAGCCATGTTTTTTGGTGTTGATGTACTTCAAGATTCAGAGTTGATTCAAGTTGAAGGTAAGGTTTCCATTGATAGATGATTCAGAAATCCCAAACAAATCTCTACAATTTTAAAAGTTTTTGGAACCTCTTCTACCAATGTCTAACAATGTGTCGATTTTTATTAATAGTCATTGAAATCAAAAACAATGATTTCAAAAGCCTTTACTTCGATGTTGAAAAAGTTCCGATAATAGAAAACAAATTTTGCCAGGTTAAAGATACGAGGTAAAAAATTACTTTATAAGCCATTGATTTTGAAAATTAATTGATTTCATACTATTTTCATGTATTCTTGATGGTAGACCATCTCACTCAAATACTTAATCTTTTCCCAAGGATGGACACAGCATGGCAGCAGTTTCATAATAAGTTCTTCCTTCTTGCACATAAAAAGTATAATTTCTTGCCTTTATATACTTTTCATTGTATATACATTATATGTACATCTCTCTATGCAAGGTTAGGAATTGAACCCTCTACTATTTAGAGATGAATTAGCCAAGTAAAAATATTGGTTATGGCAATGCTTGCATATCCAGCTATTGAAAACTGCAACCATATTTCTCTCAATAGCCACTGAAACGTATAATAAATGTATTGATACATTTTGCAACTCATTATTCCATGATTTCAACAGATGATATGAATGAGCCAACAATGATCGATGCTAGAGATCAATATACTCCTAGTGTTGATGCTGCTGCTATGGAAGAAACGATGCTTTCTCCCGAACAAGATTATGAGGATGACATCTATTGTCAAGCTTCTAGAGAAAGAGGGGTGAGAAACTTTCTCTCAATTCCACGTCATCAACGATAATCTTTAAGTTGTTCATACAAACCCACACACATACACCTAGTTACAGTTTGCTAAGGTGTACTAACCATTATATTTAAAATATTTGAGAAGTTTGAAGAAAACCATGAGAAGAGATTTTTGCTAACATAACAATGGAAATACATGTATAACCTTTGATAAACTACAGTCAGGGAAGAGATGGCCAAGTGAATAAAGTATTGCACTGCAACCAGGGGGTCCCTGGATTAAGCCTTAATCCAGCGTCTGTTTTTTTTTTTTTTACTTGGATGAGATAACTTACTCATGCTGTCCACCAGCGGCATTGCAACATGGCTAACGCTAGGGTTATTCCAGTCTTTCATTGGAATAGACCAGAGAGAAAAAGTTCCCCTTGGGGTAGATAAAAGACAGTTTAATTAAATCTAATTTAACATTTGTGTTATACCGACATATCCTAGGTGGGCTGACATTTTTTGTCACTTTCCATATATTTTCAAAACTGCAAAATATACAAGGATAAATAAGCGTGAAGCATTACCTTTAAAAATATGTATTCATATTTCCACATAATAGTCATTGTGTTTCACACAACGCCTCTAACGGCGCACTAGTTGTTGCATCCCATTGAAAAAAAGAAAAAAAAAAAAGAAAGAAATGTCACGTGACATGCTTTCGCACCAGCGTGTCAGTGTCACCTCAGCCTTCGCCTCTTCACCATAGTAAAAAACAACAACAACAAAACAACACTTTTCTTTGAGATGTCTCTTAAGTCTAGAAACATTTGTTAAAAAAGAAGAAAATAAAAGTCACTTGTTGCTAAATTTGTACTGTACGGGGGATGTTCTAAGACCTCACTTACTTTGCTTGTGATCTCGTGTCTTCTGACTTGTGAGTGGCTGAGCATTGTCATGGTGTAACAGTAACATAGCTTTTTATCAACGGGCGTATACCTTTCTGTAACCATGAAGATCCCAAATGAAATAATGAACACTTCTCTTTGAAATTCCAAGCATCTGGGAAATATTTGATTGCTTTTAAAGGTGCTTAGCACACAAATAAGAACATCAATGGCTCGTTGATTTGCTTCATTAGGTACAGTCAGAGGTCGCCCAGAGCGGACCGGTCGATAAGGCAGATAGAAGCCGCGTCATTTCCTGTAAAACTGCTTATACCACCTTTAAACAGTTTGAAGATTAGCACATGAAGTACCATAGATAGACATGTTTCAACCGTTTGTGGGTATCTATTGGTGCACACCTCCTGCAGTAAGGAATTCAACGACTTGCTTCATATTCCTTCATATTACTTTCAATTAACATAGCGAAAGTGATCTTCTTTTGAAGGCAATAACTTTAGAATGCGAGCTAGTAGGTAATCAAAACTTAATGACGTCATTAAGAATTGAATGACGTAAGCGTTTATGAAAGGTTCGTTTTGATGGATCATCAGAATCAAAAATATCCGATAAGTGACAAGACTTTTTAGCTAGCCCTATTATGATACACTAGGGGAACAGATAGCTCAGTGGGTAAAGCACCCAGCTACTAAGCCAAAGATTCCTGATTCCAATCCGTGCAGGATTAAATTTGAAATCCAATTTGTGGGGGCCTGTTTCTGCCCCAATCCCTAAGTTGCAAGGACAAAATGGGTGCCAAGTCCTGTTAGAGACGAACTATAATCTAAGAGGTCCCAAGTGTATATACATATGTATAAGAACCCTTGGCTGTTTATAAGTCAATCGTCCCATGTGTATATACGTATATATAAGCACCCTTGGCTGTTTATAAGTCAATCGTCCCATGTGTATATATATGTATAAGAACCCTTGGCTGTTTATAAGTCAATCGTCCCATGTATATATATATATATATATATATATATGTATAAGAACCATGGCTATTTATAAGTCATCGTCCCATGTGTATATACGTATGTATAAGAACCATTGGCTATTTATAAGTCAATCGTCCCATGTGTATATATATGTATAAGAACCCTTGGCTGTTTATAAGTCAATCGTCCCATGTGCATATATACGTATGTATAAGAACCCTTGACTGTTTATAAGTCAATCGTAAAAAGCCCTAAGATCACCAAAATAGGGGTAATAGGTTAAATTCAATACCGCAACAAAATTAATAATATACAATACCGGTACCCGAGAAGTGTGACAAATATTACTTGAACTGTATTTCAACAATTTTTGCAGGACTCTATTGACAGCATTGGTAATAGCAAGCCAATAGAGAGATTTCGTTTACCAACAACCTATATGAAAAAATCTTTTCGGACTGGAGAACGTGGGTTAACAAAAAGGTTTCAGCGCCCCAGAAGGAAAGGCATCAATTCAACCCAAGATTATGTGAATAGCGGCTACTCCACTTCCCGAAATGTCACACTTGAAATGATGCCAGGCACCTCTAGATTATCAATGGATAGAGAAGAGAAGAGTCATTACAGTAATTGAATTTTGGGAGATGTTTGATTTTTATCTCTCTTGCTATTGACTATTTATTGCCCTTATTTTTAGTGAACAGGAATTCTCAGATCTTTGATAAATGAATGTTTTGCTTGATTACTTATGCTGTGTCTTTTCACTTGATTTAGAAGTTTTATTATTGCAAAGTTGTATTATTTATTCAACGATGTTGATACTAATGATCATTTTATTGAAGGTTTAAGATGCAATTTGTTAATTAAACTTGCTATTATAATTATATCATCAGTAATTCACATTAAACAAGAAAAATTAATAATCTGTAAATGCCTTAAAATTGCCGTGAATAGAGAACTCCATAATCCTAAGTGTATTTATATTGAACAATTTTATTGAACATCGCCTACATGGAATCATTATCATTGTCATTAATTATTGATATTAGTTATCAGACGTTTGTATTATATCTGTCATTAATATAGGTTAGTTGAAGACCAACATGAACTCTTATGATATCATTAACACATGATATATGATATGACATGCATATGCTTAAAAGCAAATTTAATTTAGTTTCTTCCCTTAGGCTCAGTATAATGAAAATAATACTTATAGGTGTTTTAGTAATTTTTGAAAGAAGACAAATTTTCCCTTTTTTTATACATTATTCATTATTAATCTTAATTTGTAGAGGCTTACCAATTATGAATATCATTGTACATGTACTAGCTTACCAATTATGAATATCATTGTAGGCCTACCAGTTTACCAATTATGAATATCATCGTACCAGCTTATCAATTATAATAATCATTGTACCAGTTTACCAATTAGGAATATCATTGTACTAGTTTATCAATTATGAATATCATTGTACTAGTTTACCAATTATGAACATCATTATACTAGTTTATCAATTATGAATATAATCGTACTAGTTTACCAATTATGAATATCATTGTACTAGTTTATCAATTATGAATATCATTGTACTAGTTTACCAATTATGAATATCATTGTACTAGTTTATCAATTATGAATATCATTGTAAAAACCAGTTTACCAATTATGAATATCATTGTACCAGTTTACCAATTATGAATATCATTGTACTAGTTTACCAATTATGAATATCATCTTATCAGTTTACCAATCAAAACTACCATCGTATCAGTTTACCAATCAAAACTACCATCGTATCAGTTTACCAATCAAAACTATCATCGTATCAGTTTACCAATCAAAACTATCATTGTATCAGTTTACCAAAAATTGTATCAGTTTATCATTATCAATTATGAATATCATTGCATCAGCTTCCCAATTATGAATTTCATTGTACCAGTCTATTAATTATATGAATAACATTGTACTAGTTTACTAATTACAAACATCATTGTACCAGTTTACCAATTATAACTATCATCGGACCAGCTTACCAATTATATTTATCCTTTTACCAGTTTACCATTTACATCTATCATTGTACCAGTTGACCAATTATAACTATCATTGTACTAGTTTACCAATTATAATTATCATTCTACTCTACTAATCATTGCACCAGAGTACCAATTATGATGTTGGTGTACCAGTTTACCACCAATAATAACAATTATTGTACCGGTTTTAACTATCATTGTAACAGTTAATCAGTTATAATTATCATTGTACCAGTTTCCAGTTTTAATTATCATTGTGCCAGTTTCCAGTTTTAATTATCATTGTGCCAGTTTCCAGTTTTAATTATCATTGTGCCAGTTTCCAGTTATAACTATCATTGTAACAGTTTACCAGTTATAACTATCATTGTACCAGTTTACCAGTTATAACTATCATTGTGCCAGTTTCCAGTTATAACTATCATTGTAACAGTTTACCAGTTATAATTATCATTGTACCAGTTTCCAGTTATAATCATCATTGTACCAGTTTCCAGTTATAACTATCATCGTACCAGTTTACTAAATATAACTATATTCATACCAGTTTACTAATTATAACTATCATTGTGCCAGTTTACTAATAATAACTATCATTGTGCCAGTTTACTAATTATAACTATCATTGTGCCAGTTTACTAATTATAACTATCATTGTACCAGTTTATCACTTTAACTATCACTGTACCGGTGAACCAGTTATAACTATCATTGTACCAGTTTACCTTTTATAGCTATCATTGTACCAGTTTACGAGTTACAACTATCATTGTACCAGTTTACCACTTATAACTATCATTCTACCACTTTACCAATTATTATATTGCTGTACCAGTTCACCAATCATTGTACCAGTTTACCAATTATGAATTTATTGTATTGATAAATTCTTGACTTTATGCATAGTGCATAACTAGTCATCTTCAATTAAAAGTTATAATTTGATACTTAAAACATGTACATGTATAGCTTCAATCAAAATTGACAACAAATATTTCAACAGAAACAAACATTTATTCGGTTACCAAAAATGAATAACTTCCATCTCATATTTACTACAGTAAAAATGTGAGAATAAAACAAAGTGACATTTCATTTTTATATAAGTAAATGTTAAAGAATAATTCCTTTCTTTAGAAATATATTAGTTGTACTTGATAGTAATGAAAAAGTTATGATCATTTTGCTTTGGTTTTAATATTGAATAATATTATCACCATCATCTTTACCTTTTGCTACCAACATTGTTATTATTACTATCAATGATCAATGTAGTTGTCTTTATACATAACTATTATATTGTCTTTCATCATTATTGTTGGGGGAGCGGATAGCTCAGTGGTTAAAGTTAAGGCGCTCATCTACCAAGCCAAAGGTCCCTGATTAAAACGCGTGCAAGCTTGAATTTGAAATCCAATTTTTTTTCAGGTTGGCTTCTGCCCCCTATCCTTAAGTTGTTAAGATAAAGAGTGCCAAGTCCTATCGGACACGGACTATAATATCAGAGGTCCCATGTGTATTATATGCATGTAAAAGAACCCATGGCTGTTTACAAGGCAGTCTAAAAAAACCCTGATATCACCAAAGTAGTGGACATGGATACAATTCAATACTACAACAATCACTATTGTTATTACCAATATTATATTACTATTATTATTATCGTTATTATTATTAAGTTCTCCTTTTTCTCATTATTATTGTTATTATCAATATCATCATCAAGAATTTTTTTATTACACCTTATCTTGAAAGAGTCTTCAAAAACGAGTTCTTTTTCTTTTCCTTAAATAAAACGTGCAGCTCAATCATGCATTACTCTTAATGTCAGGATAATAACATATGATTTTGGTAAGGCAAAGGTGGTGGTGGAGTAAACACCATCAGGGAATCCATTCACAATACCAACAAGTTTTCTTTACAATAGAAATAGAACCCTCACAGCCAGAGAATGAGAGGAAGGCCAAGAATATCATAAACATAAAATGTGGATGATGAGAATCTTGCCCCAATTGCATAAAATTGTAATGAAGATCCTAATGATCCAAATCAATGTGTTATTATCATATTGAACTAAATCAGTGAAGAATACAGAGTTTACAAGTAAATAATTGCAACAACCAAAGGAAAAATTAAATTAATTAATGTATTTTATTTAGGTCTATCTAAGTTTACATTTTTTCAATCTTTCATCATGATCATGCCTTTCATGCATATCACATTCTTTACATGAATTGTATAAACAAGAATATTTTCAAATTAAATTATACTTATAATATAAAATGGATGAGAGTTATGCAATGTTGTTAATTTGTAACACAGGAAAGTTTGAGGATTGTTAATAGACTTTACATAATGTAATGTAGGTACAAACAAGAGAGTAGCACGATTCATTAGAATTAAGTTCAAGTTAATAACATTTTACCAATCTCCTGAAGCGAAATGAAAATTGAGTTCTAATAATACATTATTAAAAATCATATACAGGGATGCCGTAACATTTACTAAGGCCGAAGTAAGGGCTAACTTTTCAATATGGGTCCAATTGAGGACTGTTAGGTAATCAGTTAAGCAGGTCACCATAAGGTCACTTCATTCCCTTATTTCCTACTTTATCATATTGTGGAATAATAATAGAAGTAACAAAAATCCCTGAAGAAGTAGAAGAATGGCATTTGGAAATAAGAAGCATGGAGAATAGAAATTGTTCAAAAATTCGAAGGCCTAAGGAAGGTCTACTGAAGGCCATGAAACAAAAGAGGGCCTACAGAGGGTTTTGTAGCTTACAAGAGGGCCAACTGAGGGTGTGTGGCAACCCTGTATACAATGGAGAAAGATATTCATTGAGCGATTTGCTAAATCAGATCTAATTAATTGAATGAGAAGCACAAATAAAAGAAGAAGAAGTTTTTAAAACAGAATCTTTCGAACCAAAGTGCTGGTATTGATTTGAATGGTGAAAATAAAGACCATGCTTCATTGTATTTATTATTTGAATAATTACAAATGAAAATGTTGCTATGTACATATCTTAAGGCTGGTAATGATTGCTTAAATTGAAATATGTGACTCTTGCTAAGGAGCAAGAAATAAATGACTTAGAAAATGTTGCTCATATAAAGAAATGAAATATAATTGGAAATGTTAAGATGTTTATAGACTACTTGGAGTGATGTCTGACTTTGAAAAATAAAAGTGATACACAGTATTGATATTTTTCATAATTTTTTATAAACCAAGGCTTAGAGTGAGGGAATGGAATGAGATGAAGGCAATAAATGGTTGTCAGTAGCAAATTTATTACCATTTAAAATATTAAATTGGAAATACATTTTAAGGGCATTTGTTGAATGGACGGACAAGTTAATAAATAAAATATTTGTTTACATTCTTATTTACATAAATTAGTAAGTGGCCAAAAAATGGATACAAAGACATCAACAAACATCCGATATTGAAATTTATATAAGTGGGCCAAAAAAACCCAACTGCACAGGAACTTTGAGCTTCAATATTGCCTTTATTCGGTTCTCGATTTCAAAGAAATTGTTACAAATCTAGCAACGTTTTTAAAAAAAACTTAGTGTATGAAATCTCACGAAAATCTATCCTGGAATAAATGCTCAAGAAATTTTTAATTGAGACGAGTTCCAAGTGGCAAATATTGAAAAGTAATGTTGCAATGGCCATTAGCGATTTTATATTTGTATTTCAATATTCACAACTAATATCCAGTCAGAGCAGTCACTTACTAAAGTGGATAAAATTACATTCATGACAAAATCACTCAAATATTAAATAAAGTTTCTCATTTCTTCTAATCAAATTCTACGAACAAATTCAAATCCAAATTTTCAATTACGTGAATGTTATGTTAACTTTAGATTTAATTTTATTGGTGGATCTAGACATATCTTGACAAACTGTTTTTATAACATGTAGAACTTGATCTAAATCTACATCTAGATCGGACCTACAACACCTTTTGTAAGAATAGTCATAGAGGCGTTATTTGTACACAACGGTAGTGTTAGTTTAAATTATTGTTCATGAGTTCTAAAATATGAATTCCATAAATCAGTTGATCAAGAAGATTTGAGAAACCAGATCAGCTGCTACTAAAGTTGAGAGTGGTTGACCAAAGTGGGCCAGAACAAATGCCATTTCTAAAGATGAATGGCCACCTCAGTCACCAGACTAAAATGCCAGGAAATTTGGAAAATTAAAGCAAAATAAATAGATCCTGAAGTGTGCGAAATTTCAATTATGTCTGATTTATGGTTTTTCAGATATAAAAGTCCAAAGTACTGTGCATTTTTTTTTAGGCCCATCCTACCCTATATATGCAAAATTAATCTTGGACTATTTATATAAGACTATTTTACTCAATGAGATGAAACAAATTTGATAATATTGGTATGGAGATAACATTGATATTATATCTATCTTAAACTTATTTCAAATAAACCATTTTATTGAATTAAATTAATGAATAAATAATTAACAAAATTACTACATGCTAAACTACTTTGCTGAAATAAATAAATGGAAAAATAAATTCATCCACTTTTTTCCATTTTAACGTTAACAGCACATATCAAAATACACTGTGAACACATCATAACATGACATCCCATACAAAAAGTTCATTATATGACACGGTGAGAAGAGAAGATCCAGCAGGGGAGAATTTCACAGTGCTCACGGCATCACTATGACCGGTAAAATCTTGGAAACTGCCTTCGGTATGGTCCATCAATTTGAGCAAGTGATCTATGAAATAAATTAATTAAAAAAATCAAGAGATGCAAATAAAATTAGCAGCTTGATACCAGAAAAAAAAAAAAGAGAGAGAGAGAGAGAGAGAGAGAGAGAGAGAGAGAGAGAGAGAGAGAGAGAGAGAGAGAGA
>JASKDV010212383.1:0-10249 GCA_032466395.1 Aegires albopunctatus | reverse complement strand
AATGTCACACGTCTGTAAAAAGAATTTCCCGAGAGGGATGAATAAAGTATTATTATTATTATTATTATTATTATTATGTCAAGGTGTTTTAATTGTGAGAGAAGGTACAATCCAACCAGTTCAGATGTTTCTGCCCCATCGTAGCTTCCCATAGTAACGTCAAAGTCAGATGTATTTTTACACCACGATGTGTTGTTGTGTTGTTGTTGTATAGCATGGTCGTCTTTGTGTGTTTTATAATATGTTTCAAACTTGTATACAGCACAGACATGTTGACATTGCCAGCAAATGCAAACATAACATACGTTAAGTATTAAAAAGTGCCTAGTTTTCGTTTTTTTCTTATCAAATAGGAATTGCTTTTCTCTCTTCCTTCAGGTATTAGGTCTCTTGAGGAATGTCAGATTTTATTCACAAGTCTCAGGCCTTAATGTGAGTAACAGCTGGCAAATGAAAATTATGTAGGCTACTTCTGTTAATAATGTTTCTTAGTGTGGATCATGTAATTTTCATTATTCATTGCATCTTTTAATTCTTTCAGACTTTGGTTTCAATTTTTATTTCAATTTTCTATGTATATCATTTTACGTTTTATTTAATTTTAATCTTTTTAGCCCCCATTCTCTTTCTCATGATAAAGTTTTTAAAATCTCATTTAAATATTAGTAATGGATACATGACATTTAATCATGATGCTTTTTCATAAAATCTAGTGAGGCAATTTACATTACTACATGTAATATGATAGTAGCAACATGTTTTCAAGCCTGTGACATTTGATATTTTGAATGTACCTGGCAGGCTTATACAATGTAACTGCAATAGACTTTTATTCTGTAAATTTTGCATATATTGATCACTAATATTTCTCAATGATTTTTGTTTTGTAATGATTAAATTGAATACTGATTTGAAATAACATTATTTTAATTCTAAAAGGATATTTTAGGCATGATAGTTGATAATAAAGTTTCTGATAATATACTAAGGCATACCACAAAAACTGGTTACTTTATGCAAAGCATGTATTAAGACACAGATTGCAAAATTATCCACAATACCATTCTCACATCTTCTAAATTAAGGCTTGTTTAAGATAAGATAAGGGTGGCTGCTTAAAAATACCGCTTTTGTCTTGTTCTTTTATTTTCACCTGATTTTGAATGATGTGGTAGAATTTGCTTTATTTCCAAGATAATTCATACACCATGACACCCCATGAGGATGAACGTTTTGACTTCTCAAATTGTGATTTATTGATCAAGTTTGCACTCTTTCTTTTTGATACCAGGATGTCGTCATTGTCAGTGCTGTTCGGACCCCAATTGGGTCATTTTTGGGCTCATTGTCATCTCTTCCTGCAACAAAACTTGGCTCAACTGCCATTGCAGGGGCTATAGATAAAGCTGGTATGAATATTTTCAAAAACAAAACACAAATTAATAATCAAGAATGTTACTTTCAAAGATCTTTTTGTGCAATAGATTGCTAACTGTTGTTTTCGTGGTAAGTCATCAAAACCGAAATAATTTAATTTGCGGGGAAAAAAATAATGTTTGTTTTATTTTGGGAATCTGTTCAGATTTCTGTTTCTTTTCTATTTTCTTGTAAACTTTTAAAGAATTTTTTTTAATAGAAAAAGGCTCTGAATGGTTTATTATAACATTCAAATGTCTAATTTTAGTATTATTGTGTCTTCTTCTTACTTTATTTTTTTGCAGGAATTCCGTCAGATGCTGTCAATGAGGTCTATATGGGAAATGTGCTGCAAGGATTCCAGGGTCAGGCTCCTTGTAGGCAGGCTACTTTGGGTGCTGGTAAGCCAAGTTATACAGTGATTTACTGAATGTATATTTCTCTTTTAAATTTATTCAATTCTGTCTTATTGCCATCTATCTCATTTTGCAAATTTTATAATTTTTCTGTTATGTTTATTCTATTTTACTTTCCCGGCATGGTAAGACGGCTCTTGAGGTGGATAGCATTAGATATGCAAGGCTACCTTGAAATGTACCCAAGAGTGGCAGAACATTAAGACCCTGTGAAAACCAATCATGGTTGACTGGGTTTAAAAAAATGAAAAAATAAAATCCCACTTATTTATCCCAGAAGGGAAAATTGTCATTTGGTATTTAATGTTATCGAGCGTCAGTCGTAAGAATAGTGCCAAAAACTTGGGCAAAGAGATACAAAGCAACCCAGGTGGAATACTCAGATGACTATTCTTCTCAATGAGGTTTAGATAAATTACACATATTCAATGCCTCACATTGCCTTGATTTCATATGAACAATCAATCAATCTATTTTCAGGTCTTCCCATCACGACACCCACCAGTACGATAAACAAAGTGTGTGCATCAGGCATGAAGTCTATTATGTTGGCTGCCCAGAATCTCATGTGTGGACATCAAGTGAGAAATCTCATAGATGTGAAAAGATTCATTGAACATAAACATAATTCATTTGAAAAGAATAATCACGTGACTATGATATGATGACCTAATTACACTTTATTTAATGAGAGCATTGATGGGTAGAGACTATTTGTTAATTAAAGTGATTTTCTTTGCTCATTGAATAAAATGGATATCCAATTAAATTTCATTAGGAACATTTTCCTTGTTCAGTATAACTATAAGACTTGTGAATTTTGAAATTGGTTAATTCTGTATGAGTTTTCATGAAAATTGATTTTTTTTGTCACTTTATACATCATTCTGATGTTGCTTATTTTGTTTAATATTTTTTTTCTTTAATAAATCATCCACTTCTCTCATTTTTATTTTATTTTTAGGAAGTGATGGTGGCAGGTGGAATGGAGAGCATGTCAAATGTACCATATTACCTTAAACGAGGCTCTACACCTTATGGCGGATTTAATATTGTGGTAGGAACATAGTGGCATAGTGATGAAACGTGCTTTGGTTTTTCTTTCTTTCTTTATGCACCTTCTTTTTATTTTTTCCCTTAGTTGAATAGATGCAATTGAAATTTATAATGAATCTCTGGTAGTTGAATGAGGATGATTTTTATTCTTTAATGGTAATTATGTCTTGTAAGTTTTTTCTGACATTCCTCATGTTTTTGTTTAATCAGTATTTTCACAATGGATTATAAATCATATCTGCATTGGAAACTTGCCTTTTTTGAATCAATAAATGCTTACTTGGCAAAATAAAATATATAATTTGGAAAATTCTCATAATGAAATACTGTTATTGTTTAATCAGCCCCACGTTTGGATTCGTTGATGTTTCATTCTTTAAAAAAATGTTTATGGAATGGTTTGTTTGTTTTTTTGTTACTATTTGTTTTATCCTATTTTGTTCTCTCAGGATGCTATTGTGTTTGATGGATTGACAGATGCATACAATCATTGTCATATGGTAAGTCATGGTAGTTGGTCATATTAGTATTGTCCCCCAACCTTTATCTCCCCCCCCTCCCCCTTCCCCTCCTCCACACACACACACACACACACTTTTTTTTTTTAGGAGGTTTTTTTGAGTGAGGGTGTGTTGTGTGCTCATAAAGACTCATTCAATGTTGTATATTGAAATTGGTGTCAAGATGAAATAATCAGGCGTACATTTTTTTAACTCTTGTTATTTTACTGCATTTGAACCTTTGCACAAGAAATGATTAAAGAAGGTTCTCTCACTATATCTTTGAAAGATATATCTTATCAATACCGGGTGGGCTGAAAAGTTTTGTTGCTTTCCTAATATTTTCAAAACTACAAAAGATACAAGGATAAATGAGGATATCATTGGAAAGCTTGAAACATTACCTTTCATAATATGTATTCATATTTCCTATTATGAACCACACAAGGCCTTCACCGGCTCACCAGTTGTTTTCATCTTGTCGGAAAAAAAGTCCCATGGCATGCTATACACCAGCGTGTCACCCCAGCCTTCACCTCTTCATTGTTTATTTTATCTGGTGTCCAAGGTCACCTAGAGCCGACTTGGATGTGGAAGAACATCTTTCCCATAAAACGACTCGCACACCATTGTACAGTTCGAAGACAGCACATGAATTATCATTGACCTGTTTCAGCCATCAATGGATGTCTATTGGTTCACATTCCTCTATAGTAAGGAACTCAACAACAGCAGTTGCTTCCTGTTAACTTAATTGCTCAGACCTATTTCAATTGACATAGCAAAGGTGATCTTCCTACTGAAGGTAACAACTTTAAAATGCGAGCAAGTAGGTAAACAAAACTTGGCGATGTTTTTGTAAGGTTTTGTATTGATACGATCATTAGATTAAAAAATAAACGATAAGTGACAAGAAGTTTCAGCTGGCCCTAATATATATAAGGCTCAACCCCCTTGGATCTGCTGAACTTTGTTCACAGAAGACTAATTTTGTCAATCCACCCATTATCATCAAATTTTACCCATGAGCTTCTTTTATTCTCAATAACTGCCTTAAGATGGTATTTTTTTTATGTTGGGTTCTTGAGTGTATGAAATAATCCAAGATCGTTTTAGTGGTCATGGAAAAACTTTTGTCAACCAGGTGGGCTCTTTTAAGTATTAATGTGACCATAAAAACCTTCTTCCTTCACTTATAGAGTAAAAGTTTACAGATAACCATTGAAATAAGGTAGACTTGTATCTCATTTGTTCATTTGACCTCCTATTTGTATGGCTTAAATGTTTTCAGGGTAATTGTGCTGAGAACACGGCTAAAAAGTTTAGTGTTGGAAGGGAGGAACAAGATGAGTATGCTATCAGAAGTTACACCTTGAGCCAGAAAGCTGCTGCTGAGGGTGTCTTTAAAAAGGAGATTGTTCCTGTTCAAATTCCTCAAAGGAAAGGTATTTAGAAAGGGGCCTATTAAATAGTATTTATAATTATGATAATGATCTTTATAATAATTAATATTATTATCATACCCAAAACCAATGATACTTTGAAATGTCAGTAATTATTAGTTGGTCCTTGACATGGTTTTAAAAAAAATTAAGATGAATAGGATTATGCTGGTTTTTATACTAATGCAGAGCATATTAATTTTACATGAATTTTCCAAGATGGATTTAACATGATTATTTGAATAAGGTTTTGTAAGAAGAATTATTCCTTTCTTGTCTTAAATCACTTTCTCTTCCAGGTGACCCTGTTACTGTCTCAGAGGATGAAGAGTATAAAAAGGCAAACTTTGCTAAGTTTAAAACGCTGAAACCAGTGTTTCAGAGAGAGGGAGGTATGCGGTTGTACATCTTCTTGATCATGGAATTATCTGGATAATTAAATCAATTTATAGATTTCTTTAGGCCTCTTTCTTAAATGGTCTTATTTATTTTTTTTAATGGTATTTTTGTTTGTTTTTGTCAGCAGTTGTATACTATAACATGTGTGCGATAATCAGAAACCTATATCCATTCATCAAGGGGGCTTTACTCTTGAATAATCTTTTACTTTTTCAATTTGATAGGCTGTTTAAAATAACCAGGCAGACTTTTTAAATGTTTAAATGTCCCTTCTTTGGTGATTGTCATTGGTATCTAAAATTTGGTTGATGATTCTCTTTAAAGCACTCCATTATGTCAAACATTTTTTAATCATATTTCAGGCACAGTGACAGCAGCCAATGCTAGCACTTTGAATGATGGGGCTGGTGCCATGGTCCTGATGACTGCCCAGGCTGCTGAAAGGCTTGGGGTCAAACCACTAGCCAGGATAGTCGGTAAATACAATTGTTTATATACATTTTTATTAAAGTTGCTGTATCTTGATTTTGTTAAATTTCTAGTAGTACAATTGATAAATTCATTTTTATTAGCATATACTGTACCATAACCTCAAGAGAGCTAACTGTTGGCTAGTCCACTAGTTTATTCGCCAAAAATAAAAAAAAAACAAAACAAACTTCGGCCCTCTCCGTGACCTCCGAACATGTACGGCGATATGCGCATGCGTTAATGAAATAACCGTCATTCTTTTATTTGGCGCTGTCTACACCAGACGTGTTTATTCGCTAAAAGTTTTTCCTTAGGATATTTTTCCTACTTCTATTATAATTATCTACCGAACTCAATTTGTTTGTCACCTGAGACGTATAGTATCTCTTTTGTGCGTTCGTGCTTTCATTCTGGATTTATCTGAGCAACGGGGACTTCGTTCACCGACTGTGCTGACTTGCTTGGCTGGATAAGACCGGCAGTCGGTAGGTGTGTGGGACGCACGTGCCACATTGGACTTTGGGTGAGACGGTTCCTCGTTTATTTTTCACTTGAATTCCAAGTTGCCGATATTTAGATTTGGCATTCACTAAGTAAATTTTACTTTAGAATCTAGAATCTAGATCTAGTTCTAGTGCTTTCACTACTCTAGTATCTTGTATATTTCTACTTTTGCTTTAGTTTTCTGCGGTACCCCAACTTGGGATCCGACTCTTTTGCAGTTTACTTTATCCTTTAGCCCGCCATTGATCTGCAGTTGCATCGACCTTAAGCCTAATATTACATCTATTCCACACACAATGAGTAATGTGTTCCATTCTCCTAGGGCTCGACCCAGGTCTTTCTCTCCTGTCTCGGACCCTGACGATTCCCCTCTCAAGTCTCACTCTTCTCGCCCGGCCCCTCCATTGGACCTTAACCCTCCGGGGCCTAGGCCTAGCACCATTCCCTTGCCTGTTGCTAATTCCTGTAGTAGTGGGATACGGGATCTTCCTTCTCCCGTCCCACCGGAGAACCCTCCCTCTACCAGCTCGGTAGGTCCAGGAACCCAGGATACCCCACCATCCCAGCCCTCCTCTCACCATGCTGGCCCCGGTCACTCTATGCCCTGGCCTTACCCTATGCCATGGTGGCCCCATCTACAACCCCCCTTGAACTTGTCTTTTCCACAGGCAACGGATTGCTCCCTCTGTCAATCATACCCAATTCAACAAGCTGGGGCCTTTGGCCATCCTGTGCTGGCTCGGCCTAAGCAGGGATTGCTGACCACTACCGTGTCGCAGCCTATTAAGTCGACACACATAGGTGGTGGACAGCACCAGCAACAGCTCTCCACCTCTGCGCAGCGCACGGCATCAGTCGTAGTTGGGAGCGAAGGGACAGGCCTGGACCATCACCGACTTCCTTCCGGCCGTATCCCTAGGGGCCAAAACCAGATGGCCCACCCCGGAAACTACTTTCCGGCGTCTCCCTCCCCATCTGCAGATTACGGAGGCCGATCAGAAGTAAGTTGTTCTGGTAGTGGAACCCTCATACAGGATCCCTATCTCCCAGGGCCCTTGTCTCCCTCTCTTTCCCAATTTACTGACACGGGAGAAAGGGAAGATATGGATGAGGATAGGCCTGAGGCCGAGCTCCACGGTCACAGAGACCTCATGCGAGCCACTCTTAAGACTGCCGAGTCGATTTACCCAGATCTCCTTACTGACAGAAACAAATCAAGGAAGAAGCGCTCCACAGGGGGTTTCTGGGGTAAGGCATCTAACAGTAAACAAGATACCACCCACACCTGCTTCAAACGTTCCACCATGGTAAAGGAGTGTGTGGAAATTGCATTTGACAACGCCACTGAACACAGGTTCGGTGTTGGCAGATCTAAAAACACTCCCCTCCCCTCTAAGAGATGTAGATACGCTCCATTTCTTGAGGACGAGGGCCTCCCACTGTCTTATGCGACGCAGAACACCGTTCAGAGTTTGCGTAGTAAAGGCCACTCTTTTAAGGAGCAATCGGAGGAGCAGCGTAGAATGTTGTACCATGAGGTCCTCGCCAGAAGGTCTCTCAATGCCACATCATTCGCGGACTCAGCCGTCTCCTTGCTCTACACCTTGCTAGTGGAGAGGGATGAGGATGGTCAGTGCTCTTGGAAGCAGGATGTGGACATTAACTCATACATACAAACCCTGCAAGCCCTCCACGAGTCACAAGAACACCAGGCAGACCTTGCTGCACACCAGCTGGCGACCAACATCCTGGACAGGCGTCAGAAAATAGTTTTACCGAACAATTTTCTACCAGACCACGTAGCAGACATGCTCATGAAATCACCCATGGACCCCTCTCGACTTTTCTCAGAGTCTGCCATGGAGAAAGCTCTGAAAGACGCCGAGTCGGCAGCCAGCTCCAGGCATAACCTGAAACAGGCTATATTCTTCACGAAAGAAAGATATGCCGGGCGTGCACCCCAGTCAGGCCCGTCCCAATCTAAGCACAACATTCAGCATCACCAACAAAGGAAGACCAGCGCGGGCTCATCCTACAACAGCACACGCCAACCAGCAAACCGCGGGTCTAGAGGGAAAAGTCGACAAAATTTTCCCCGGGCCCAGGCTCCTCAGAGCCAGCTATGACGTCCGATCACGTCCCCCTGCCTCCACCTGCAGCTAGAAGAATGGCAAAGGATAGGAGCCTCGCTGTGGGTGCAGGAAATCATCAGGGTCGGATTCAGGCTCCAATGGCTAATTACAAAACCTCCTTTACAAAACGAACCTCGTTCCTTTCCACGACTCCTCTCTCTAGAGGAGAAAGTTGTGATGGACAAAGAGATCCAAGTATTGCTTATGAAAGGAGCTATAGAACATGTTCGGAACCAACAAACTCCAGGTTTCTACAGCAGACTATTTACCATCCCAAAACGTACTGGAGGGTATCGGCCCATATTGGATCTCTCCCCCCTCAACAAACACCTGAAGCATGTGAACTTCAGGATGGATTCGGCAGACACTATCCGCAGGGCTGTACTCACTGGCGACTGGGCAGTCTCCCTGGATTTGAAGGATGCCTTCTTCCATGTAAATATCTTTCCCAGGGACAGGAAGTGGCTCCGGTTCTCATGGAGAGACCGTTCCTACCAGTACAAGGTCCTTCCCTTTGGTCTCAGCCAGTCCCCATGGGTCTTCACCAGTGTAGTGAGGGACTTACTGGTTTTCTGCAGAGCCCAGGGTCTCAGACTTCACACATACTTGGACGACTGGCTCCTTCTCTCCACCTCAAAGGAGGAGTGCAGTTCACACCTCCAATTTCTCATTTCCCTGTCACACAAGGTGGGGTTCAATATCAACCTGGAGAAATCGGAACTTCATCCCTCCCAAACCTTCACCTACCTAGGCATGTCATTCAACACCACAGCAGGCACCGTCTGCCCAAGCCGCTTGAGGCTGGCAGATCTCTCGGCCCAACTGGAGCTGTACAGGTCCCAAAAGACAGCCTCCGCACGGACGCTTTCATCCCTCCTGGGCAAAATGGAATCGATGGCAAACCTCCTTCCACTGGGAAGAGTACACAAACGTCCCCTCCAAAGAGCTCTATCCCAGAGGTTCTCACAGGCAAAAGACAAGTGGGGAAAAGCCATCTCCATACAGCCATGGTTCCCACATGTGACAGATCAGTGGAGGAACACAGCATGGCTGAACTCGTCAGTCCCAATACAATTAGAGGAACCGAAGACAATAATCTTCACGGATGCCTCACGGAAAGGGTGGGGAGCACACATGGACCACAGAACGGCGAGCGGAAAGTGGCCTGTTCAGATGCAGACATGCCATATCAACAGACTGGAACTGGAGGCAGTTTTCCTAGCGCTGAAGGAATTTCAGATTTATATTCCTCAGGGTCCTGTCAGGATAATGTCGGACAATCAAACTGTGGTAGCCCTCATCAACAATCAAGGGGGCACTCACTCCCCATCAATGTCAGAAAGAACAGAGGAGATTCTGCTGGGGGCTCACAGGATGAATTGGACACTGTCATCTCGTCACGTTGCAGGAAGCGCCAACGTCATGGCAGATCTCCTCAGCAGACCAGATACCATCATTCAAACAGAATGGACCCTCTCCCACAACGTCCTTCAACCAGTGTGGACCAGGTGGGGTCGCCCGCATGTAGACCTCTTTGCCACACGCTTCTCAAAAAGACTCCCGACTTACGTTTCCCCAATCCCGGACCCGGAGGCCTGGGAAGTGGACGCCATGTCAATATCCTGGGAGAACCTGACAGCCTATGCCTTCCCTCCGTTCGGCATGATCCAAAAGGTGATCGACAAGGCAAGAAGAGAAGGTCCAAGGCTAATCCTAGTAACACCTTTATGGCTAGGGAGACCTTGGTTCCCAATACTGACAAGAACAGCTCACGGACCTCCTGTTCCCCTCCATCTACGGAACAAAGACCTAGTTCAGCCGCGTTCCGGCATCGTTCACGGCAACGTCAGAATTCTGAATCTTCAAACTTGGCTCTTGTGCGCAAGGAACTGCACAGAAGAGGACTGTCAGAA
>JASKDV010212372.1:0-10250 GCA_032466395.1 Aegires albopunctatus | reverse complement strand
GTGAGAGAGAGAGAGAGAGAGAGAGAGAGAGAGAGAGAGAGAGAGAGAGAGAGAGAGATGGATCGAGTGAGTACGGGAGCAGGAAAAAAAAGGGGGGGGGGGGGAGGAGAGAGAGTGAGAGAAAACATGCAACTTTTGTTCGATAAAAAGAGAACCATTGTTGTGCGTCTTGGATGAATCAAATAAATCTATACATTATGTAATTATTATAGTCTTTGAATGAACTTAGATAAACGTCATCCCAATTTTCTTTCGTGTTATGTACATGACAATGTATTTCTTTACTTTATAACTTGTACCAGTATCACATTTTTATCTATAATCGATTACTTCTATCGCATTGGGAAAAAAATGATAAAGTGTTTCAAATTATTGTTGTAGTAGATGCGACAAAAGAAAAGTGTAGGCTTAGGCTAAGCTACTAAGAAAATACTTTCATCACTCCCTTATTGCTGATTAGGAAAAGATCCCAGGAGTTTCATTTCCACACGAAAAGAGATATACTTGGTAATTCGCAGACAGGTTTTACAGTTACTGTATCTGTATCTGTAGATTTAAAGATCCCATTTCTGTCCCCTACTCTGGGGGGTGATCCCATTTCTGTCCCCTACTATGATATATTAAAGAATCTAGATCTAGATCTAGATCTAGATCTAGATCTAGATACATTTTTAGCTTTGATGCACCTTTCTGGCAGTTTATTCCAATCGAAAGATCTAATTGTTTTGGGGAAATATGAACTTTTATAATTTCTGTATTGCATTTAGAATTAGATCTAGATCTAGATCTAGATCTAATTTGATTTTATTTAATTTCTTTGAGTTGTTTTTTCTTGCTTGAGTTTGATGTTGATCTAGGGATACATTATAATCTGCAGAAATGCCTACTACAAGTTGGACATGATCTTGTACATATGTACTTCATTGTAAAGCGTTAGAAGGAAAGCATGTTATTGTATTATGGGCTGATTTTAGGCAGGATATTAATAGTACAAATTTTAATCCAGAATAGAGATCTAATCGTAAAATAAAGTTTGAAAGTAATGAAAAGATAGCAAAAAACAAAACAAAACAAAAACAACCCAAACTTATTATGACATCATTTTTAGGAAATATTGATATTGTTTCTAAAATATGGGAAACAAGTAATCTTGTAATAATGATAGGTGGATACTGGAAAACAAACACACTGCAACAAATTTTACTTACAAATGTTTTAGATAAAGATGACAATGAGGGATAAAAACTTAATTCATCCACAAGTGGAATTTGTTTTACTGGCACAATTTCATATGAAATCAATCTTCGTATAAATCTATTAAAAATAATGATACAAAGATAATATATATACATGTGATACAAAATTTATGAATGTTCAATAAATTCTGCAAATAGCCACAAAGTTTGCTAAAGTTACGCTGTGTCCTGCTCCTCCAATTATAAGATTCTTACCCATGTTTACACCTGAATTGACTGAGGCAATTTGAGTAAATCTTCATGCTGAAGGAAAAAACACCAATGATGGGGGCGCAATTTGAACATAGTATAGTATCTCTCAGTCTTTAGTTTGATACTCTATTCTTTCATTGCTCCTCTTATGGTAATGATGGAATCTTTAGATCTTAAAAACACAAAAAATATGTACACTTTCACACCATGTCTAGCTTTTAAAAAATTATACTAACTGGATATATACTTTTGTGATTTCAGTAATGAGTTTACTTATGCATCCATCAGTGAAGCTTCTTTTGAAGCATCTTCAAAATTGTCGACCTGCATTGAATTCAGTCAAAGAAAATCTCAACTCGTCCAAACCAAGCCTTCAAAGTTGGATATACTCTCTACCTCAAGGATCATTCAACTTTTCTGTGGTCTGGATTCAAGGCCATATTCTCAAGGTATGTCAGCTTTCATTAAAGTAATAATAATACAGCTTGAAAAGTTTGATTTTACTTTTAATGCTTAAATGGGTAATACCATTATAACAAAGCTTATTTATAAAATGCTTTGTTGTCACATTTATTTTTGATTTTAATAATCTTTTGCTTTCTAATCTATTATTTTTAATTGATAATTTTGAAAATTCCTAAAAATTTATTGTGTTTATTATTGTTTAAGATATATGTGATTGCTCTTTCGATATATATATTTGTAAACCTGTGAAGATAATTTTATTTATTGCTATCTTACTAAATTTTTTGATGCATGTTATTTATTTTATATTCGTGAAGATAATTTTATGCATTTTTTATAAAAAATTCCCTTCCATCAGCTTCTATTTCTTTTACCTTTTGTTGTAGATAATTTTCCATGGGGATGAATAAAGTGCCAATTTAATTTTATCTTAATTGGTGGAAGGTGGAAGTTAAAAAAAAGTTATATAGGTATTATACCTGTCTCCTGAATAGCCGAATCCAATGAGAAATAAATATTTAAGTTAATCTTTAAAAATGATTTGCATAATTTTGTTTAAAAAAAATTAATTCTTGTAAATCTGTCGGAATTTAAATGAAAATTTGTTGGTTTCTCGAGGTTGGCTTGACTTATAAATTTAATTTAGGTTGAAGATAGTGGAAAGAATGCAGTACTTAGTGATGGAACTGGAGAGATTGTACTCAGAGCTTGTGACAAAATAACAGCTAAACCAGAAATAAAGGAAGGTAGGTTCTATTTAAGAAAAAGATTTATACGGTAGGCCTATACATGTATTACAGTCTCAAAGTTTGTAATCCCCGACCCCACCCACTTGATAATGGCTGGAAACTAAAATAAGTTTTATCACTTATTTAATATTGACATCAAAGAGTCCAAAAAAGTTTATAGCACTTTACTTTAAAATGTGTTTCATTTATAAATGGAAATGATTTCCAGAGAAAGTACTTATTACACTTCGTTTTACAAGGTTTGCAATTTCATTTTGTGAAAAGAGAAAACAAGCAACGATTGCTTGAACTTGAACAAAATGGAAAAAAATCCCAACAATTGATTTAGTGTTCAAAATTGAATATTGCTTCAGATTACAGTGCTTTCACAAAATCAAAATAAACAAATTGTTAAGGCTAAAAACTAATAATTTGTGCTTTGACTTTCAGTCAGTTTTAAAAAAATCACGATTGATTTCATGTTGATAACAAAAATAATAATTCCCTATAATTACTACCATTTTTACATTTGAAATCTTATGCAAGTTTTGATGAAAATTTTAGAATTCCTATATTAGTGGTAGTTACCAATTTCTTTTTTAATAATAATATATTGATACCGATCTCCATTCCAAGGTATGTACATGATGGCAATAGGAACACTGACAAGAAATGGGGAAAATCAGGAGATTAAACCCTTCAAGTTGCAAGACCTTACCAATGTGGAACAAGGTCAAGAATCCTGGCACCTTGAGGTCATAGACCAGATACACTACCTCATCAATGGTGAAAAGAATTTAGATACTAGTATATGAGCAAAATGAAAACTTCATTTTAATACTATTCCCCTCCTAATTCAGGGGATGCTTCAAATAATCAGGCCTCTTCATATTTGGTAGTGTGCCTGTTGTTTCAACAAAAGTTGTGTTAAGGACTAAATTATTCCTGAGTAAGTGCAACACTTCTTGATAAGAAGTCTTCAAAAGGAAAAAAAATACTCATTCCACTCAAAGTTTAAGTCAGACATTCAAGCTTAAAATTTGAATTCCTGAAAGGGGTAAACACCACAAAAGTGTTATATCATGCTTGTTCAGGCAAATCTAATGACTTTCCTTGCCACAGTGTACAAGAATTCTCTGAAATTTTGTGCATTTTAGTTGGAAGGCAGTGGCCAGAGGCAAAAGCCTATAAATGTGTCACTTCAAAGAATCCCATTCTGCTATGGTTAGCAACATGGCCCATAGGGGATTCCCCAACAGAAAGTAGCCTTTTTCATAAAAATAATTTTGATCATTTTCAATTTCAAGGGTTGAATGTGTTGTGCCATTAAAAATGTGTTTCCAGTCTATCTTTGGACTATAATATTGGAGAGAAGGTTGCATTTTTTTCCCATAAGAGTTATAGGGATTTCAATAAATGCATTTGAAACATGTTGATGTTTTGAAACTTTTTGCTTCTTGTATATTCAGGGGGTATCTGTGACCTATTGGTTAAAACTGTTCAAATACGAGAATACTCGAGCAGCACTCATCACCTAGGGTTGTTGATGTGTAACAATAGGGACATGGTGGGATCGAATCCCACTTGGTGCAAAGTTTCTTGATAACTAAAGGTCATTGGTGATGTGACATTAGATAAGACACATTTGTCCCACTTACCTCACTTAATTCAGGTGTGGACAAGTTCCTGGCCATTACGACAGCGTTGTCCATGTCCAAATAATATAAATTGTGCCTAACTAGCTGCAAGTCTTCTCCTATATATTCTGTGCTACTGTCAATCATGGGGAATTTGATAATAGTCATTGTAAAGTGCCTTATTAAGCATTGCTATGTTCTTGATATGTGCAAGAAACACAAGAATGACTGTTATTTCTGTTGATAATTAAATATTAATTTTTCTCAACTGAAATGAAAATTTATGTGATTTCATTGTTTATTCAGTGATCCTGTGCAAAATATGGTGAACGTCTATAATAAGTCACATTGTGATTTTACATTATCTATTGATATCCATTTGTTAATTTAAATTCATTTTATGTAGCCTATCCTAATATGTAACTATTTCCAGATAAAAAAGGTCAAATATCAGAGTGAGATGTATCATACAAAAATCTATTAGAGTCAGAGCTGTCACCACTATTCTTTTGTCTTTCAGAAATACAACTCATAAACCTGATCAATGTAGTGCTGGTAGTGGTAGTATTCTCATTTTACTCAACTGGAACAGCAAAATAAATATAAAACATTAACCAAACCCATAAAATTAAAATACTCATGCGTACAAACTGGGCACTGAGAATAAGATAACAGTGATATTGTAAAGTTGTAAATGTAATGATCTATATATACTCTCTACGCAAAGGTTCACTGCACACAGGCAAACGCCAACATACAACTCATTCGCGAGTGGCTTTGTCTCACTAGTCTTAGTGCTGTAGAGAAGGCCTACCCCGATACTGTAATAATTGGGGTTAGGGCAAGAGGGAGAGGGAAGGGCTGGATTAGTATAATATGGCGTGGTTCTCACTTGCTGGATGCAGTGACTAAACACATGTGCTCCAGATATAACAGTAACAGGACTCGTTATAACATGGAAAGCTTGTTCTCATCAGTCCTATTACATTAGAGTTTGACTGTACTTACAACAAAGAGCCTTTCTCAAAGACTCAACATTGCCCCCAAAAGGAATTGAGCCCAGGACTAGGACCTTTTGATCACCAGCACAAATGTCAATTTTCAAACCATGATGCATGCAAATTTTCTAACTAACAACCTTCACTCATGCTCATACCATAAAAATATTAAACCATATTTACACATGGAACAAACAAAATAAACCTTTGAATTGGAAACATGATACAATGTATGTGTATAGCTGAAGTCATTTATTTATATCAACATTCTCAGGGTTAAACCACTAACTTGCAGCATCATCAAAAAGTAGATGTGTATGACACCTGTGAGTGTAAGGTGACTACTTAATAAGTATCATTACAGTCATAAGTGGCACAAAATCGTCTCCCCTGACAGTTCAGTAACAGGCTGAGCCAAATTGTGAAACCTTTAAAACCTTAGCTTAACAAAAATATATAACATTTTTGTTCAGAAATATATTCATACTACACATAAATACAAATCAGTCATTTAAATCAAGTTCACATCTGCTTTTCATAAGAGAATGAAATGCTGAAATTTGAATTGAATTATGAAATACAGCCAATAGCTCCCTTTTCAAATATCCATGACCATACCCATCATGCATTGCAAAAATAATTTTAATTCCTTAAAAATCAGTAACAAGAACAAAGCACCAAAAATGGGAAAAACATTCTGAGGGAGTTACAAGTACAAGTGATGAACTACTTTAAATTCTAATTCAAGTTGATGGTAAAGTTTGAATGAACACAACTGATTGCCATAGTGATAATCAAAAATATACTTTATAGACATCATCAAAGGCAATGCACTATTCTTTGGAGATGGACAAATGCGAAAAGAATATAACCTCTAGAGGTGCGCAGTGCTGCTTTTATTAATGCACAAATAAAACAATATCCAATACTTAAATTTTTACATGTACCTGTATAAGGATAGGACAAGTGGACTAACCAAACCATTGAATGATTGATAAATACATTGCACATGTAGTAATGGAAAGAAAACTTGTCCTTATAAATAAAAGCGTACAATTACATGTGTAAGGAGCAGTTCTTGAGCTCAATTGGAAATTTAAAAACTACAGGGCTGCCCATTCCAGGAAATCCAATTAAGGACAGACAGTGGAGGTAAAACGATGGACAAACATTTTGCACCCAAATGTATGCGGGCATCATAGTGTTATAGTTATTGACACTGGAATAAATAATCAAAGATCCGGAAGAGTTTTTAAACGATGTAATGAATGACTTCATGACCGTCAAACACATGAAAATTAAAAATTTCAAAAAAAGTCTTGAGGGAGGATTTTTGTGCATAAAACTAGGAAAGTCAGGTAGCAATGAACAGATAATTTGAAAGTTAGTGAACCCAGAGAATAAAATGCTCTGAAAAAAAATGATGCCAACCTCACAATGACTAAATGAGAGACTAAATTCTGATGAAGAACTGCAGGTCAGGGGTCCAATATAACGGATTGTTCTGCAGTTAGTGGAATGATAGGCAGCCCTGAACTGGAACGAAGTCTCACCCTAAGATTTGAAACATAATGAAGAGAGAACATCCAATAAATCATTTAAATTTAAGGGCCCAGACAGAGTAGAGTCACTAGAAGATCTTTCCCCTCCCCATGCTCTGGCTAGCAACATGAGAGACCTTTATAATCAGTGACAGAGTTGAGTCATCTCACTTGTCTATAAGGACAATACACCGACATGTGCTGGCTTTGATGCCTTACATCATGCCAGTTGACAACAAAAATTTAGAATAAAACGGCAGGAGAGGTGGTTCTATTGAGATAATTGATTTAGAATAATTAACAAATTACGGTTATTCAAGATGGAACCATGTCCTATCAGACAACAGCAAAATTTAGCAGGGAATCCAAATCTGAGCTTAAATTTGGGCTTCTCATCTAAAAATGTGTTTGAAAAAGAAGACCCTGGCTGACTAATATATTTTGGGACAAGCTGCAGTGCAAGAAATTGAACGTCGCAATAAAATATCTCACTCCAAAGATTTTGGGTGCTTGCATGGTGAAAGGGAGAGATGAGATTAACGACACTACTCTATTGCCGGCAACGCATTTCCTGTAGAAGTAGAATAAATTCATCCTGTACCAAGTTGGTGCAACCACCTGTGGTGGTGAGAGGAAAGGGACTTTACTCTGTCTGGGCCATAATGCTTCTGTTGGTGTTGGAGGCAGGTAAAGACTGATAAAGTGCAACAGAATATTAATCTTTCAGTTTCGTTTCAGCAGAATATTTTTCTCAGACAAATGTAAATTGATAATCATGTTACTAAAATTAAAACAAACGAAAAAGACAATTACATATATAATAAAATGATCACCAGCAGAATTCAACTTAAAATGTTGAAAAAAGAAAGCAAGAAAAAATGGAATGTCCAGGATAAGACTGTACAGTTGCATTTCATTTAAATATTTATGATTCTTAAACTTAAGACCCTTAAATAAGAAAAATAACAACAAACTAACCAACCAAAACCCCAAACAAACCTGTACTTTGGAAACAAAATTTATGTTCCACTACGAACGTCTTAAACTGTCTGTCGCTACTTTTCTTAGCATTTTTTATAAAATATGTTATGAGTTATTTCAAGAGCTGTATAAGTATAAGTATAATGCGATAACAAAGATTTAATGAATCACCATTGCATGACAATTTGGAGGACTAATATTAATAATGTCAACAATGCCAGTGCTTGAGAGAAAAAGATTTTATGCTAAAAATAACCCAATATCTTTAAATAAATACCTCCTATGTATTATTCTCATGCCTCAGCATACTTGAAAGGCTGAGAAAAAAAAAAAAAGATGACTATATAACTATATATTTAATATATATGCAATTAGTCTAAATATTATATTATATCTGAAACTGCATTGCATGTTCATCAATTCATCCAGTCTAGATAATGTTATAACTGAAGTTATATGAAAAAAGAAGGAATATCCTGGACATATCTTTAAAAAAGCAAGATATGTGAGATAAAAACAACAATCATAATAAATAAATAAGATATGAAACAATTGTTTATTGGATACACATGATGGCTGTCAAAAAAGGAGCAAATGCAAAGGAGCATTGATGAATGGATAAATAAGATAATGAAAAATGGAATTCTAAACAATGCATTTTAAGCACCAGAGTAAGGATGCTTTCAGGAACGTTCAATTAAAAAAAAATAATTAAAATATTACGCTTTAAATTTAAAAATAGGCACAGCCGAAAGCAATGGGTGGAGGAGCAGATTTACCACTACCACTAAAATAATTTGAAGTTGAGATAACACATAAAAATTAACAACGGACAAAAAAATTTGCTCACCAAACGGCGGCTTCTTTTCTTCTTAAACTTTGAACATCCCTCTCCACAAATCTCTAGAAACAAGAACAAACAAAATAAAAAAAAACAACAAAACAAACAAACAAAATGCTTTTAAAAATGATGATTTAACTAAAACACACTGCCATGCTATGAACATTTCTCTCATTCAGAGATTACGCAAGAGGATTAAAATGAGGAATCCCACGCATATCATTGTTTAGGCAGCATAGAAATAAATTGATTATGATTATATCTTTACAACATTGGCAAGTCCTTTAAAAAAACTTAAATTCAAGTTAGGAACACTCACAAACAAGAAAAACAAATAAAAAATTAATATAAGAAATTAAAAAACCCATAAAAGATTAATTTAAAATACATACTTTGATAACAATACAGGTTGAGCCTGAGAAATCACAGAACATCAATAAATAACATTGTCTATCTCATTACATGAATAAAACAAGGCAAAATACAAGTTTAGAGATTAAAAGATTAGAATTTATAATGCATGTAAATAATGTTCTATGTTCACAAATGAATTATTTTCATGATCAAGCAGGATGAATATAAATGGAAAATGAAATAAAAAAATTTAGTTTTAACCAAATACAATGAAAAAAGATGTATACTGTACTTTGTTATATCATTGACAAATTAATGAAACTATGTTTAAATATTTTACTGCAGTTGCATCATCAAGTCAGCTCTGTAGCCCTTCTTCTTTATTTCAATAAAAAGGCAAATAGCCCTAACACTTCAAAAACCAAAAAGATAATATCCTTGAGATATATGGAGATAATATATTGATAAGGAAGAAGTGACACAACTGATGTCATTGTCAAAGCTTACAGACACAGTGAGTTTGGCCTTGCCATGATCGTAATCTTCAATCCAGTTGAAATAAAAGAATCAAAACGCAATAATGATTCTAGGAGTTATGGCACGATAAGATAATCACTATTTGATTTAGTTAAGCAAAAAATCAAACAACAATATGATAAAAAACCAAAACAAAAACCCAACAGAAAGAAAGAAGTGTGAAGTTTAGAAAATAGGCAAGATGCTTATTTAATGAATTTATGGTTCATACATGTGCAATGAGCACATTTAGTGGAAATGTGCTACATAAAATACTCTTATTTAACCTGATTAGAGACTACATACCATTAACAAATAACTACCCATAAACCACTATATAGTATTCAATTGATATGAGTAACATATATTTGAGGAACTTGGTTGTCTTTTAGATACAGTACTCTTCGGCTTATAACCCGCCCCATGTTTGACACAGATTAGCCGGAATGGGTTAATAGACGTATATATGCAAATGAAGGTAGTAAAAGGGTATTTTTTAAATTGACATGACCCTGTTTCAAACACCTTCTTGTGTTAACAGGACTGTTTCTCTATGTTACTGCAATGAATGTCTTGTTAACATATATATATGTATATGATGGATTGATGACGCTGAGTGTAAGGTGTAAGCTGTTGAGAAAAAGTTTAAACTCCCCTCCCCCGACCATTTCAAAATCAATGATGATTGGCTACAAAAACAACAACGTAGGCCTATCCCCCAATCAGTGCACTTGACGATAA
>JASKDV010212361.1:0-10250 GCA_032466395.1 Aegires albopunctatus | reverse complement strand
CTGCTTTGCCATTATTTAGTTTTGATATGGCCCTTGCAATCTCCTCTCTTGTTGGTGTGCCACAGTCGATGTCAAGGCTATTGACTGCCAGTTGTACATCCGCGGGCTCTTGTGGGGCTGGTCGATTCAGAAGTTCTTGAAAATGTTTTGCCCATCTCTGGAGTTGTGTCTCCTGTCCTAAAAGTCTGCCACCATTTTTGTATTTGACTGGTACGAATACTTTCCGTAAATCTGTGTATGGCTGTATGTTATGAATCACATAAAATAAGTTAGAGATAAGAGACACAGACAGACAATGTGCTGACCTTTTTATACAATGGTTTTAAGTGAAATTCTTCTTTTAACATACTTTTAGCTGAGCTAGTTAGATGTTTTATTTCTTTTATTGTTAGTCAGTAGCGGTTAACGCTGCAAGAGAGAGGTTCAGAGTACTAAATCATGAAGTAAATTGTTGCATGTGACTTAAGATAATTCTGGTAAATCTCCTTTTATTATGTTTTGCATTGTTGTTTATATGTTGGTTTGTCTGTTGTTTTCTTTGTTTGGTTGTTGTTCATTTGTTTTTTAAATGTAAAATGTTCTGGTCCATGAATCATGATATTCAATTTCTCGAGCCCTGATCCTCTACCCTCTACTTTCCCACTCTACCTGTAAAATACGGTCTACCGCCGTTGAACCGGCAATCTGTTTAAATGAACACATTTGCTGGGAACAAAATAAATCTTTCTTTGTTTGAAATGGACTGTCTGTTCTAGAGCGACGTAGCCAATTTAAACATGATTGTGAAGGTTAATAACCAACACTTAAAATGTACATCTGCTCCTCCCCCTCTCTCCTCCAATACATTCTCTCTTTCACATTGTCCACACCTTTTTTCTACCTGTGGCAAGTCTGCCGATTATGTTTTAGAAAACACATGGCCCCCTGTTGTGTATTCACGAAGCCGTTGGAAAGTTACCAACTCAACGTTTTTGAGCACCAGATGAAGTCTTGTAGTGAACATGAGACAACATCCCAGTTTTACAGATGTATGAGATTTTTGGAGGAGGGATGTGAAAACGATTGTCATGAATCCGATAACAATTATTTCTGTATAAACACACTGAATCTTATAGTATTTCATTGTGAAGTAAAGCAAGGAGGTACTCTTTATTATTGGCATGTGGCTCTGTCGGATGCCGACGGTTTGATCTTTCAGCTAGTATATGGATGTGTGTAAGATTATGTTGGTTTGATCTTTGAAGAGGGATGAAATGCAAATTCAACTATCTGATAAACGGTTTAATGCAACAATTTGTGTGGTGACTGACACTTATGGCTTAATGGCAATAGACTGTGTGGGCACAGACATCTATGTTTAAGTTTTTGGAAAGTGAGGGCTAAAATTGAATTTGATTGGTCGAGTCCCACAGCTTTTTCAGAGACCATAAAGCCATATGTATGGAAGTTGATTTTATTCTTATTGTGTCAACAGGTACGTAATGGAAATAATTCTGAAAAGGATGGCATCACTTCGATTGATCAAACTCAAGCTTTAAGTGACTTTGACAAAGGATCAACAGGTATTGACAAGCTTAGTATTGTAATATATTTCCTAGCCTCTCATCTTCAGTGGTCATTTCCATATCAGTATAATGAGCAGGGGATTTTTAATAATAGATAATGCCATCACGTGAACACTTTTGTTTTTAATTTGCTCAGGGCCACAACCATTCCATCTGTTTACTTACAAATAGTGTTTCACTGTCTTACATTCACCAGAAATTATCAAGTTATTATATTTAAATTCTGAAGATAATTTTTTGTTTCTTAATGAATGATTAGCACCTTGCTTAGCAGTAGTTCAATAAAACTTTGAGAGTTTGAAAAACCCTAGTATGCCATAAAGAAGTGAATTGTGTTGTGTGCATGTTTGCATGTATGTCATGTGGTAATGATGTTTACAGTGAATCCTTTCGATCCCTGTCACTGTCAGCTCATTGGAGATCGTTTTGATATTGGCTAAATTTCTCCTGTCAATAAGTCAGCTTGCATCAATATAATAATAATAATAAGTTGACTTAACTTATAAAGCACTTTACACGGAAGTCTCAAAGCTCTGTACAGAAATATATTTCACGCACACAGTGACCTTAAGCAACAGACACAGACAAGCACACACATACACACAGAGAAGGGGACATCAACATAGGTAGGTAGACTCACACACACGCATATACACACATGGACAGAGTTATGACCAAATATATATAGAAAAATCTTGACACAAACAGTTAAGTCGGATATTGAACGAACAAATGAGTTTTAAGTTGTCTCTTAAAAATATCAATGTTTGTAGGAGACCTAACTGAGAGGGGAAGAGAATTCCACACTGTGGAGTCTCCTGTGCTAAATATAGCTGTATTGACAGTAACCGTTATACATGTTCTAAATTTGATTAGGTTTGTCACTAGGCTTATTTGAAAAAGAAGAAGTCCACACTTTTGTGGCGTAGACATTTTCAGCCAATGTCCTTCTCTACTATTGGTCCTGTGAGACTGAAAAGCATTGCATAATTTTGATACAAGATGGGAAAGGGGTGGACAGGTTTGCATCAGCATCTTACAGTACACTAATCTCATCATTATGTTATAGTATAGTGTTCCAGGCCAACATACTGGTAGCCTACAAAATATACATGTGTAGACATTTCTAATCTTCCGTATAATTTTTATGAAGAAAATTAAGATCAATATGGCAATACTAAAATAGAGTTCTTCTTCTTCTTCTTCTTCTTCTTCTTCTTCTTCTTCTTCTTCTTCTTCTTCTTCTTCTTCTTCTTCTTCTTCTTCTACTACTTTTTCCATTAATGTTCAGCAGTCATCAGTTTGCCCATTATTTACAGTTTGGCGAAGCGCAAGTGTGTGTCCGTAACCGGTTTGGGGTGTAAACAATAAGTAACGAAAACAACACAACCACTGTTTCCATAGGGCCCTCATTGCCCTTGAGCAGGAAACATTGCGGTAGGGGGCCTTGACGACTTCAGTGGGAGCTAGTTTCAATCATCAACAGTCCTCGGAAAGAAAGAATTCTCCTGTAATCTGTGCGGCAGAGGATCCTTTGTTACAGTTTGGTTGTGTTTGCAGCGACGACCGCTTGGAGGCCATGACAGGGGACGCAAGCTTGACCATTAAGTATCTTGTGTAGCATCCCAAGCCTAGCGCAGTGGTGTCGTTGTTGAAGAATAGCCTGTTCAAGAAGGGCTAGCAGGTCTGTAACGCTGGAGGTTTTGCGGTAGCGGTTTGTCATGAACCTTGCTGCCCTTCACTGAACCGTTTCAAGGGTTGAGATCAGCTTGTCTGTGTCTGTGCTTGGGTACCATACAGTGCAGGCGTACTCTACAACTGGGTGGACCATTGCTTTGTACGCCTGTTCTTTGGTACAGCTGGATCACACCTTTAAGTTCCTTCTAAGGAAGCCCAGTGTCTTATTGGCCCTAGCACAGATGTTGTCGATATGTTGTGTGAAATCCAGCTTTGCCTCCAATATGACTCCTAGGTACTTTGTATAAGTGACTCTTTTCAGTATCTGACCGTGGAGGGTTTTCTTGGAGAGAAGAGGAGAATGGCTTTGAGTTGATCAATGCAATTTTGATGATAATAACAGGCCTAAGTACAGGAACTGTTTGTTTTACCTTTAAATAAAAATACCAAATTTATTTATGTAGGTAAGAAGCATGGGTGGATTAGAGCTGATGGATGTTGTCTCTTGCTTTAAAGCATTTTTATAATCTGTTAATACACAAACATTTGTTATGTTTTTTAAAATGTGTGATTTTCCTTGTTTCTGCAGGCACCCATTTCTGTCACGTATGCAATGTTGCCTTCCCAAATAGTCAAGACCTTCAACAACATGTCAACAGCCAGCACAGTGAAGGGGGCCATAATGCCTCGTTTGATAATGAACCTGAACAGAAAAAACCCAGTGTTTCTAATGGAGGTACAGATTCCTTTATTTGTAGCCATTGTGGTAAGACTTTCAGTTCAAACCAGTACCTAATTTCTCACATGAGAGTACACAAGGAACTTTCAGAAAATAGAGCATTTAAATGTGAAAAGTGCCACAAGACCTTCAACCGTAGTGCTAATCTTGAAACCCATATGAGGATCCACACAGGAGAGAAACCATTCAAATGCAATGAGTGTGGCAGAAGCTTTAGTACAAATAGTAATATTCTCATGCACATGAGAATACATACAGGAGAGAAGCCTTTCAAGTGTAAGGAGTGTGAGAAAAGCTTCTGTAGGAGAAATGACCTTAAAACGCATATGAGAATTCACACAGGTGAAAAACCTTTTAAGTGCACAGAATGCGGTCAGAGCTTCCGGACAAATAGTAATATCCTCAATCACATGAGAATACACACAGGAGAGAAACCCTACATGTGTAAAGAGTGTGGCACTGCATTTAGTCGGAGTGGTGATCTAATGGTTCACAGAAGAATCCACACTGGAGAAAGACCCTTCAAATGCCAGGAGTGTGGTCAGGGCTATAAGACCAACTGGAATTTGCTCATCCATATGAGAACTCACTCAGGAGAAAAGCCATACCAGTGCAAAGAATGCGAGAAGAGCTTTTATCGGGGCAGCGAGCTTCGTATCCACATGAGATGTCATACAGGGGAGAAACCATATAAATGTAAGGAATGTGATAAGGACTTTGTTCGAAGTGGGGACCTCCAAGTTCATATGAGAATGCATACAGGAACCGTGGCTTTCAAATGTGATGCCTGCGAGAAGAGCTTTAGTCGTAAAGTCGACCTCACTAATCACTTTAGAGTACACACTGGGGAGAGACCCTTTGAGTGTGATGAATGTGGGAAATCCTTCAACCGTAGTGGTGCCCTTAAGAAGCACAAGAAAACTCACTCAGGAGAAAAGCTGTTTAAGTGCCATTTGTGTCGCCAAACTTTTCATCAGAACATTCATCTAGAGTGTCACGCTGCCAAAATGCATGCTGGAGAAAAGTCGTTTGCATGTCACGTGTGTAGCAAAAGGTATAGTCACAGTCATCAACTCAAAAGACATTTGAAATTACACTCGCACTTAAATCCATACATTTGTGAGCATTGTGGGGACAGTTTTAGTCGATGTAATCTACTAAACAAACATATGAAAATGCACAAAGCTGACAAGCCGTTTAAATGCAGTGAGTGTGGCAAAAGTTTCGGCAAGGATGAGCAACTTCAGCGCCATCTGAAAACACATACAGGAGACAGGTCACACATTTGCAAAAAATGTGGGAAAAGTTTCAGTCAAAGCACCAAGCTTGAACTTCATCTTAGAACCCATGCCAAGGAAAAGGCATTTGCCTGCAAGGAGTGTGGCAAGTCCTTCAATGATAGAGGAAATCTGAGTAGACATATAAGAATGCACACAGGAGAAAGGGCTTTTAAATGTAAAAAGTGTAGTAAGACTTTCAGTCAAAAGAGTCTACTCCATTCCCACATGAGAATGCATACAAGTGGAAAGCCATTTGAATGCAATGAGTGTGGTAAAAGTTTCAGTCACTTGGGTTTATTGGATTCTCATATGAAAACACATGCAAGTGCAAGTGAAATGCCATTTGAATTCAATGAATGCCGTAAGCGTTTTAGTGACTGTGGCAGTCTTGGTAGACACATGCTAATGCATGACAAGACAGCTGTAGATGAAAAGGTGGAGGAGAGGAATATTGGTGAAGGCAAAGCAGAAGAATCACCCCTTGACAAAGATTAGAATGTATACATGAATCACGTATTCACACTCTTTGATCCTGCCAAAGTTGTTGAATTGTTATTCTTTGAAATAAGTATGATACATATCATATTTTATTATTATAAATTTATGGTTATAAAACGTTTTTATTTGAGAGCTGGAAAATCTTTTTTTTTTGTACACTAGTATTTATTTATTATGATATATTAAGTGATACCTATAGATCTTTGTGTACTTAGATATATTTATGTGGGAAATGTAGTAACAATAAGTTGGAAGGAGCAACACATAGAATTTTAATCACTCTAATGTGATTTATAGATTCTTTCATATTTTCTTTTTCATTTCCTGATTTTATATTTTATCACAGTACAGTTGCTCTGGTCTGAGCTTGACATATTCTGTATTGTTTATGATAAAAATGATATTATTATATTATTGTTGTTGTTGTTATTATAGGGAAAGTATAACAATGTATAAGATATTTATATACATGTATCTTCTTTACTTGAAAATAATGATAGTTCTCATATTATTTGACTTTGAATGGCACATTATTTTTTCATTCTATTTTTTGTGTGTTTTGGATTTTCGTCTTAGTCCAATATAATGTATTTTGTACAAAACTCTGTTTTATTTGATCATTGCCATTATGTCAGTGCTTTTTAAATTCAGATAATTTATTTTTTTACTTCAAAAGATTAAAGGAAGCAAATTTAATACATTTATAATTTATGAATAAGAAATCTCATAGTTTTGAAAAAGTTTATAATGATATTATAGATTACACCTCAATACTAATAGTAATAGAAATCTTGTCATAATTATGTGGATTTCGCTCCCATTCTACCACTACACTACACCATTTTCTTATGTTGGAAGTTTTTAATAGTTTTATCACCTTTAGAGACAAAAATGAATTTGGAGAGTCAAAATGATAATCTAAAAAATCATGATCACCAATAGACAGTGAGTCAATGCTATATACATGTAATGTAATCTGATAACTTTGAACTTAAAAGTGTAAGGTTATTTAATAAATGAAGGATATTGAAATGTACAAAGGTTTTGGAAATAGGTCATAACATTATGTGGTGACATTTATTGTGTTTTAACTAAATTATTTATAGAGCCTAAAAGTATTTACATTGAAAGGGACACTTTACCGGTGAATCATAAGTAATAAGTACATGTAGTACTACTACTAATAATAATAAACAAAGCATTTATATCTATCACACATTTCGAACATCAAAATTGTTAAATGGGCGTAGTACTCCTTGTACTAATTGATAATCACTTTCATAAAGGGGGATGTGGGTTTGTTTTTTTTCCTAAAAGGTTGTTTAGTTCAGGTAGTTTGCGCTCAATTTAACTTCTAAATAGAAGGAAAAATAAATTGTATTTGTATTTAAGTGTGTCTCATCGTTAAATTGAACATTACATAAGAAGGCTACCAATGTTTGGTTTTACCGTAAATTTGTTTATTTATGTTATCAGGGACGTTGATGTTGAACCATCTTGTAACACTATCCATTTATTTATTTTTTATATCAAGGAAATGTCTTCCTCCTAATTTTGTTAAGAATTTTCAGCATTGAATAAATACATTACATATATTGTATTAATTTTGACATGAAATATATTCTTGTTCCTGATTACCAATACCATCAATAAATATATTTCTACATCATATAATTCAGTAGTTGTTTGTTTGCAGAAATAACTCAAATTGAAATAAAGTTATTTTAAATGAAAATTGTATTTCAATCATTGATTTTATGGTAGAAATTGAGTTTGGGCTAAACTGTTAGTTGTAAATGTGTGAACTTTTTTTCTTTCTTTTTTTTCTTTTTTCCTTTTGTTCTTTAACATCATAAAGGTCACTATCTTTGTTTTCTCCTTCTCTTCCTCCTCCTCATCATCATCATCATCATCATTTCTTCTTCATTGCCGTCATGATCATTGATACATTACAATTACAATCGTACACATATTATGTTATCACATCATTGGTGGCTAGAGTAATGAAATGATCCAGTCTTTTTCTCAATGATTAAAATAGCTCTGAATACTCAGTCCAGCATGTCCTAACTTAACTCATTGACACTTACTTAGTGGACTCAACAAAAGTTGCAAGGGCTGTTGCAAATAAATTTTTTAATGTATTCACACTGACAGACAATTTTGCAACTATTCTTTTCCAGAAAAAAATCAGGATCTTTCTTCCACGCCTCAACAGGTATTTGAATCCATGACCTTGTCATCTACAACTACAATGATACCAAATAAGTGCATGTAGTACATGTACATGTATGTATACAGTCTGGCCTCTAATCTAAACACCTCCGTTCCTGGCAATTTGTTCAGATTATAGAATTTTCTGGATTAGGGAATACATGACATGTACTGAGAAATAATAAATAAAATCCGTTCCCATAAATCGTTCGGATTAGAGAGACCAGACTATAGATGAAGTATGAAGCATAATGCTTTCATTATTCAATATGTATGGACGCACAGGAAAACCCATCACATGTCGCCAATGCACTTTCTTCAATGTCAAAAAATGACATTTGAGTTTAAGGGGAAATTTTGGTTTTAACAGAATCTTACAGTCCAATTATCAATCTTAATCTTGTTACAATATAAAATACAAGTTATCACAATAACAATCTTTAAAAAGGTTAATTGTGTGCGGCAATATATCTCCTTGTATTGTTGTTTTCCATCTTTTAACTCAATTTTCTCAAAATTGAAATTTGCTTCCTAGATGCACTAAAATTCCCATAATTTTTGAACCAGTGAAGATATTCAACTCAAACAAAATACAAAATGTTCAGAAAAGATGAGGAATTCAAGATCAATGATTATCTAAATTTTTCTTTTTGCGTGGACACCCACATAATATGTATATTATTCTCCTTTTTCGATTTGGTCTTTTGAAACGACGTTTTTGTATTGACACATATTGCATAGGCAAACATTTACTACCAGTCAATTGAAGTATTAGTGCCACTATATTACAATACAATATGTTGGTGTGCAAGGTCATGATGTTGGTGTGCAAAGTCATAGTATTAAGAGTCATGGTCAGCAGCAAATGTATCATCGTCTTCTAAAACAGATGTGATCAGTTGTACTTCCGCACCATTCTCGCATTCTGTATTGTCGCCATTTAATTCTTGTTCCTCCATCGTAGAACTTGATGAAACGATTTGGCGAGTGAGACCGTATGGCGTCATTCCTCGTTGGGATGCAGTCGAGTTTGTTCCGTATTGTAAACTTATAAATCTGGAACTGTCTGGGGCTAACGCTGTTGTGTCCTTATCATTAGGCACAATTTGTCGTGAAAATCCGTATGGAGACATGCCAGATTGAGATGGGACATGATTGGTACCAGATTGCATCGGAATTATTCGTTTGGCCTCGGCTAATTGAGACTCAGAAAAAGTACATTTTCTTTTATCAGATATTTTCACCCCAAACGTAGGTCCTTGAAATCCGTTTTTCTGTGCCTGAAAAATAAATTCAACCTGGTTTTAAAGACTTTTTTGAAAGATAGGATAATTAAAAATTCATAAATAAAACAAAAATACAAATGGACAACTATTCTGTTAAATCGAGATGATAAGAAAAAAAAAACGCCTTTAAAACCACCAAGAGATTAAAACAAGGGAAGACTTAGCGCTTCTAAGATCAATAGCACTATAATTAGCAGCAGACAGCTCGTTGTGGAGAGATCTTACACAAAAGATGGGAGAAGCAGCCGAGGAGTGTGTGTTGGGGAGGGGGGTTCCCATTTATATGAATAGGAGGCGAATGGAGCTAACTCAAGTCAGTATACATATACTTTAAAATGGGCCTAATGTCACAAGAAAGTTGGTGATGATTGATAGGCCTAATATTTGTCGAAAGTTTGGATATTTAGTTTATATTTATATTTATAATATATACGATGAACATAGATCACCGAAATACCATAGGAATGTGATTAACTTTGTCGTGTCTGCACAAAGGGCAGCAATGGGTTTTGGTTTTGGTTTTTTCGATGAGTGATGCTGGTACATGTACTAAACACATTAGAACATTTTAATATTTATTAATAATGTATCGGCTATTTCAAGAATACTGCACCTACTGGTGCAATTCATAAATCATCATTCCCATTTATCAACTATTGATTCGTCAAGTATTAACAAATCAAGTACATGCATATTAAGATAAACAGAGGATCCTATGAACACTATAAACATACCAGTGATCCTAATGCATGAAGCGAATTCCAAACCTGTTGAAACAAAACACAAAACGTAAGCAAGGGTTTGAATATAAGAGAAAAGAAAAGAAGGGATTGTTTTAGATTGCATTGAGAAAGGTAGATTGGAAATAAGTGAAATTGAATTGTAACTTTGTAACTTCAAGAATACTTGAATGGTATTTCTACTACTACTACTACTACTACTACTACTACTACTACTACTACTACTACTACTACTACTACTACTACTACTA